>PVKB01002291.1:82500-215732 GCA_004027205.1 Ctenodactylus gundi
CTAAAGAGTTGATAGTTTTCTAATTATACTCCATCATATGTACTCTAAAACAACTTGACCACTGTTAGAAGAAAAACACTTGCTCAATATAGGAATCCTCTATAAAAGTTTTTTTTTTTCTTTTTTGATGCATTTAACCCAAAAAATATGGCCAGGCAGAAGAAGGTTCAATATATATCCCTCTTTTGGATTATCCACAAAAGTAGCTTCTTCCAGGCAGTTATGCAAAGCGGATCAGGAAAACAGCATGAAGCAAGACTCATGCTACACAGCCCTTCAGTGTGGAAGAAAGACAGCAGCCGTGGTCCCAGCTTCTGCCAGACAGAGCGTTGGTGGTGTGCGAGAAATCACAGAAACCTGGAGGCATGAGAAAAGGACATATTCAGACTCCTCAAGAAGTATGGAAAGATGGAAAAGAAACGTAGCCCTCGGTGAGAATAGGCTTTGAGAAACACTCCTGAGCAATCCTTCAGGGTGCTCATCGTGACGAAAAGCTGAAATAAATCCATCCAAAGTGTGGACTGGGCTCTGCTTTAGGTCTAGTCCTATGCTGTGTCCTTAGAGGAGTGCAATTAAAGACTGTAAGGAAGTGCTAGCTTTGGGGAAAATCACATTCCAGCTAGAAGAAATGAAACTTGCAGACAACATTACAAAACTAGTCATAAGCCACCGATGCTGTTTCATCTGCAGCTACATCCAGAATCACCTTGAGCCAGGCATATCACTTTGAAGGACGTGTCCACAACGTGATGTCACTATAAGTTATTTTCGGGGTCCCTTAAGTACTGATTCACAGTAAACTACCCCCTTTGTGGTTTTGTCTCTCGAGCTTCTTTTCCTATTTATCACTGCATGAATTTTCAATTCGTAATAGTGGTGCAGATATGTTCTTTTTGATTTTTCTATCACACATTCTCCCTGCTTCTCCAGCCAGCACCTGACCTTCCGCTGAGGCGCTCCTTCTCTCACTCGCAGCCTTTGGGTGAGATGTATCCTCACACCCGGGCTCCAAGTGCGGGTCCAGGATGGACAATGACAGTCCAACAATTTGCTGAGACTCTTAGAAAAGAAACTCAGTGCAGGACTGAACTACACAATAGACACAGACAGGAATGGACTAATGAGAAGAGCAGGACTGAGGCACAGGCTGATTGTTTTCTACGAGGATAATGCGAGCACCCGAAAAAGTAATGTCCGATCCTAGCTACAGTGCTGAACTGTAAATACTTCCAAACCTATTTTCCATCCTACTCACCACCCGGCTTACAACAATTTAAATTATATTCCTATTGCAAGTAAACAAAAGAACCTAATAGATTTGGTCCGCATTCCTGCATGCATTGAGATATCTGTGGTCCCCTTAAAATCTTTTCCAAAAGAACTTAAGTTGCTTTCTCTAAATTACCATAGAGGTAGTCAAAAATACTGATGGTGAAGGGTACCAGTCTAACAGGTGAAGCATTATCTTATTATTCTATTACCTTTGTGGAGACTGCTAACCTGAGTCTGTTTAAACCCTCTTACTACACTCGTCTGTGAAATATTTGGAAATAAGAAAACTACTGTTTATTCTCAACTGTAATGTGCTCTTGAACGGGGAATCTTTCAGCTTACTAGCGCAAAAACCTATATACAACCAGAGTATTTAGTTATTAGGAAGAAGGATAATTCCAAGAAAATCATGTTTGGATCTATTTATGGAATTGCCAATATTAATTGTCATGTAACAGTTCTTTCCCCCTTTGTTATTTCATCTAAAAGTCCAGCCACATGTGCCCAGTGACGCAAAATCCACTTAGAACTCAGGCTGTCTCCTTGGGTACAACAACCAATCACCATTCTGAAGGTTAACTCAGGTTACTGGCATGGCACCTGATATTTCGGCCTGACTCCAGGAGCAATTTACGCAAGGGAACAATCTAACTGGTAAAAATAAGTAAGAATAAAATAACCAAGATTGAGGAGGGACTATGACTTTATGCATAATAGAAGAGAAAATCTGCAATAATTGTTTATTAGAACCATGGTGCCCTTATCTCATCACCCTACCTAAGAGGCCACCGGGCTGTTCTAATGAGAATTAGCTTAGAGAATAGCTCCACCAGAACATCCCTACCATTGGCTCCAATTTTAAGTGAAACATTTGTTGCATTTATTCTTTTTTAGTCTACTTCCCATTTAGAAATTGCTTCTATTTTGAGCAGCGTGTTTACTTTTTCACCTTTTGGTAAGAGAAATTGCATTTTATTAGCTGGAATCCAAATACAGCTAAATGAGGAAAATTCAATAAAAGGACTGAAAAAAATTCATGCAATAAATTTGCTGTGAAATGCCAAGTCTGTGGCTGTGCCTGCAGTCATTTTAGTCATAAGACACATAGTAGGAAATAGTTTTGGGGTTTTCCACCATTAGTTTATGAATTGGATAAGATAGATGTGTTCATTCATATGAAGTAATGTAATTTTTCTTAGGAAAGTTTAATATGATACAAATCCATTAGCATATTTACAAATTAATCTTCCCTTAGGAAAAAAGATTGAAGATTTATACAAGGCAGGGCTTATTACTTATAAAACTGCATTTTTAAAGAAAATAAAAGGAAAAATTATATCAAACTATAAATGCCTTTTTATGACTTACAATTTAGTAACACCGAAATTTATGAAAAGAGAATAGAGCAGAAAACAATTTTCAATTAGGTCACAAAAATTACAAGCCCTGTATTACAAAATGTAAACCCCTATAAAAATTAAACCTGCTTCTGTTGAGGCAAGGATTAAATTAATTAGACACTCAAGGCTATTAATGTGGATTTCCTATGAATAATTTTGTTTTTGTCTAAATTCTCTAGCTACTTCCAATTTTTGACAAGATGAGATTTGTGCCGATGAAAACAAAACCTATGTTTATTAAATTTCTCCCCCAGACTCTGAATAACTACAAGTTATGTCGAACAGGTAACTCTTGACAATCCATTGTCATAAAATAAGTCCTCTTGTAATGAGAGAAAAATATTTTCTTGGAGCGATGGGGAAAAGATGCCTCAGTGTATTCAGAAATGTCCACCAGAGAAAAAGGTGATTTCATTTCCTCAAGTCACCTCCTGTGTACTTGTTCCTAGCACTTTCTTTATCAGTGTTTGTTTTTTAAAGGAAAGGCTAAATAAACTTTCTACACAAACTCAGAATATAACCTAATATTGATAGCAATTCTGCAAATAAAATGCAAGTTTCAATGATTCATAAATAATCATTTTTATAAACTTTCAACCTGAAAAAACATTACCTGTATTAAGATAATTGAAGATGAGAAATCTATTGCAATGTTTGGAGGACATTATCACGTGCAATTCAGTCGAAAGTCATTAAGAAACAATAATAACAATAAGCAGATATTCTTCAGTTATTTATCACATTTTATTCTACAAATTTATAGTAGTGAATACTTCAAACACATTATCTTATTTAGTATTTACAGCAACCATTCCAAATACTCTGATCACCTGTATTTTATCTATGAGAATTAAGCTTAAACTAGTAAATATCAAAGACATCCAACCGGTAAATAATGAAGTCCACTAGGAAGTGTCAGTTTCTCTGCTGCCTGAGTCCTCACTTTTAATCTTACCTTACACCTCGAAGTTCAAAATCTTTTTCTCCGATTTTTTAACATATTTAATAAATGAACTACAAATATCTACTGGAGTAATTTCAATGATGTGGGTGTTATGATTATAGTTTAATGATGGTAGTTTTAGAAAAATTGTCCCATATATTCAACCAAACTCTACTGGTTTGGCTTTAGTTTTCTGAAACATCCTTTTTTTTCTTTTAGTTGTTGATAGTATTGTGTTTCTTCTCAGCTATAATGCACTACAGTTGTGCTATGTGGCTGCCACAAAGTCTCACATTTACCAACTAAACTCTCTCATTTCTAATAGCCATCTCTCGAGGAATAATTATCACCTTCCTTCACTATATGTTTCTGTCTGTGAGCTCATTGGGCGTTTCAAGTACCTCTTTCAAAAAGGCACCTTACCTGGGCATAGCCTTCCCTAAGGAGCTGGTCATCAGACACAAATCCCCATGGGTTTCAGCTCCACTCTCTTGCCTCAAAGCCCTAACAAGATTGTGTAATCCATTTCTAAGATTAGATAGAAGATGTATCATTTTCCAGATAGTATAGAAATAGTACTTCTAAAAAAACTTGTACTTTTTTTTTTCTTTTTGGATGATTTACTGGCCAAATGATTCAGTAGCAGTTTTGTACAGGGATGAAAACTCTGGGGCAAAAGCCAAGCCAAGAAAAGAAGAACTTTCTCTCACATTTCTTCTGTAATCATCATGAAATTAACTAGAAGTTAAAAAAAAAATGAGGCAGGGCTATCTAGATTGGTCCAGATCTGTTTTATCCCAGCGACAGAATGGAAGCCCGTCCTGTTCCCACATAACCGAAAGAGAACTGAATTCTACAAATCTAATGTCAAATACTTGTATGCCAGACTGTAAAAACACCCAAAGAGCCTTTCCATCTAGATTGAAATGTCAGATTCCTTTGACAGCAACGAGGGAGTCAAAATTTCAAGGACACAGGTACAAGCACATCATGTAAACCTGGCATGTGCAGTCCTCATGCCTTCAATATCTCAGTTCTTATTAATAGGACAGATAGAAAAGGGACAGCTGTCAAATCTCTTTATTCAAGGGAGAAACTGAAAGCCAGAAATCGTCAGTAGCTTTTGTGCATTTCACCCAGTTAATGGCAGTGGAGCTGAGGAGAAGGAGGTCGGCCTTCCAGACAACGCATTCTTCACCCTTCCTCTCTCTGAGTGCTGCACTTCATCACACTTAACCTACACTTTCCGCACCTCCGGGAGGAGATGCCCACAGATATACCTATTTACTTTGGCACGAACTCAAAGAAACAAGCTTGTGAAGTGGGACCTTTCTTTGTGCATTAACTTTAATTTTTCCTTCCCGCACAAATACTACAAGAACATCAGGTAAATCCATTTACTTCCACCCCCTCATCCCTCTGCTTCTCCTAAAGTGACATATTAATTATGGCTCATTTGAAATTTTCTCTTACAAATGTAGGCGCAGACTTCAACACCTAAATAAATTATATATACACCGTGCAAGCCTGTTTGTTCCAGGTTTCTTAAAGGAGAAAATGAATGCAGCGTATTAATCACCAAACCTGTGTCCCTGATTGAAAAATAAATTATTTAAATGAGTAACACTCTGGGTTTTTTTATTAATATGCTCCTTTCTAGAAATTTTTCAGCATTACACTTTGAAAGGTTTGAAAAAATATTGCAACATACCAGCAAGATGTTGCAAAGACCAAATTAAAGCTGTGTGTAGGCCTTATAGTCATAATCAATCAAAACTCTTGAATCTTATTATCAGGTAATTCTGCAGTGATCACATTTCCTGGATGGGAATTTAACTTGGCTATTAAGATGACTGGGTAGACTGCTAGACACCTCATACAGACCAAAGACTGTTAGAACCTAAATGAAAAATGTTTTTTTTAATTAACTAGCTAGGATACAGTTTTTAAAAATCAGTGAAATAGTTACAATATATGCGTATTTTGTCCACAGTCCGAGGGAGCAAAGTCTTCATGCCTTCTCTTTCATTTAAAACCGTATCATAAGCAGCAGTCAAGACTGCTGTGGTGTATGATTGTCATCTTAGTGGATCCACACCAACTTAGTCAAAGGACACATAGAGTAAAGGAAACTCATTAATCACTTAGCTCAGGAAAACAGAACAAGGAGATCAGAAAGGTGATCAAAGGACCAGCAGAGAGAAGAGTAGAAAAGATCATCAGTTAGGGGAGATCCACCCTGTCCACCCCGTCTCCCCCCCCAAAATAAATAAATAAATAAATAAATAAATAAATAAAAGACTTAAGCCATTCCAAGATAGCAGAGTCTGGGGCCCAGTTGCTCAGCCCTTGGATCCTGTGAGCACAGAAAGAGAATGACAGCTAAAATGGCTGCCTAGATGGGGCCACAGAGACTACTGACAGATTAAAAAAGGGACTTTGCAGAGTGGGCCAGAATGCCGTGTCTTTCAGCTACAAAAACAAGGAAGGCCTTATGTCTGCAAGCTGCAGAGTTTTTCAAAGACTGCATGCTGCAAGTGAAGTGTGAGAGTTGCAGCTGAATGACCATCTAGGCGGTGCCAGCTTGAGCTGTCCCGGTACCTATTCTGGAGACAGGACATTCTCCAGGGAACTCAGAGATTCTCCTTATTAGTGATCAGGAAGAAAAAGCTCAGGCAGCAGAGAAAGAAGGAGAGAGAAAAGAAGAACTATAGACTTTATGAAAGAGAGAGAGAGAGGGAGAGACAGAGAGAGAGACAGAAAGAGAGAGAGACAGAGAGAGATCATAAAGAAGCAGGTCACCTGAGAGGTTTGCCCAGGGGCTTTCGGTATGGTATTGGTACAAATACAGACAGATCAACCACGGAAAAGAACTAAAAATGCAGAGATAACCTCAAGTACCCCCAGCTACCTGATCTTCAACAAAGGGGCCAGAAACATACAGTGGAGAAGGAACAGTCTCTTTGATAACTTGTGATGGGAGAACTGATTACCCACATGCAGACGAATGAATGTAGAACCACATCTATCATCATGTACTAAAATCAAATCTAAGTGGACCAGGACCTATATATTTTTTTAAAAAAATAGAAGAATGAAAGAAACACTGAATCCCTAGACATCATCCTAAGCAAAGACTTTCTCCATCTGATACAAAAGAAGTAACTCCCAGAATTAACAAATGGAATTACATAAAAGTAAAAAGCATCTGAACAGCAAAGGAAACAATCAACAGTGAAGAGAAACTGATGGAATAGGGAAAAAAATACCCCGAATATCCCTGCACCTCAGACAGAGAGCTTACAGCTGAAATATACAAAGAAATGGAGAGAAATAGACTCTTCAATATTAAAGACCCTATTAAAAATGGATCATTGAAGTAAATATAAAAATGGTCAACAGATACATTTGAAATGCTTCAACATTATTAACCATTAGAGAAACGCAAATGAAAACAGTGTGGAAATACCATCATACCACAGTAAGGATGGCTGATATCAAGAACCCAAACAACAGTAGATACTGGTAAGGACGTAACAGAAAAAAAGGAACCCTTTTTTATTGTTGGAACTACAAACTACAACCACTCTAGAAAGCCGTATGGAGATTCCTCAAAAACTGAAAATAGAGAATGCATTTGACCCAGTGATACCTCTTCTGGGTCTTTCCAAAACTGTTAAAAGCAACATATAACAGAGATACATGTACAGTCATGTTTATAGTATCACAACGACTAATAATTAATCCACGGAAGGTGTCAAAGTTTCCGTGAATAGACCAATGGTTGTAGAACATGTAGCATATATCACAATAGAGTACTACTCGGCTATAAAGATAGATGGATCTGAATCACTTGTAGGTAAACAGATATAATTTGAGACCATTATGCTTAGTGAAGTGAATCTGACTCAGAAGATCAAATATTGCATAGTTTCTCTAATATGAGAAACCTAGACTATAGATAATTAGAGGAATCAAGTGAGTGAGATGTTTGGAGTTAGGGCAGTGGCAGTGTGAGAGCTAGGGAGGAAAAGACAATATGAAATTGATGTGATATTTACATGCACAAAAATCTCAAGTTAATGTTACCTTTGAGTATCGCATATACATACTAATAAATGTGAGAAAAAATGTAAACTGCAAAGCAAACTAGAGTACATTCACGTCTTAACAGTATTGTGTCCTCCAATTCAACCAGATGGGTATTTTTAGTTTATTTACATTTTTTAATTTCTTTGTAACAACGTTTTATCAGTTTAAGAGCATAATTTTTTTCTTCCTTTGTCAAGATTATTCCTAAAATATTGTATTTTAGGTGTTATGATAAATTAAATTGTTTTGTATGCATGTGATACTGTTTATAAAGTATAGAGAAATAACATTGATCTTTGAGCATTTTTGTTTCCTCAAGATTGTTGAACACATTTATTACTTCTAATAATCTTCTAGTGGATTGTTGAACATCTTCTTTATACAAGATCAATCTGTGAACAGTCTGTTTTTTTCCTTTCCGGTTCCAATACTTTTTTATTTCTTGACCGATTTTCTGGTTAGAGTCTGGTACATGGAAATGGTAAGAATAGGCATCCTTGTCTTGTTTTTTGTGAGAAATCATCCAGTTTATCATCATTACTTGTGCTGCTGTCTCTGGATTTTCTTTATAGATGGCCTTCTGTGGGTCAAAAAAGTCTATGTTCCCAGTTCATTAAGTGATTTTTATCCTGAAAAAATGAGATTTCTCAAATGGTTTATCCAAATTGAGATAATCATGTAGGGCTTCTTTGTTTTTTACTCCATCAACCCAAATGTATCACATTAATTGATATTGTAATATTAAACAAACCTTACATGCTTGAGAGGATTCACATTTGATCATGGTACAATTGTTTTATGCATTGATGGATTTAGTTTGCTAGTATTTGTTGGTGATTTTTGCATTTGTGTTCATAAAATATTGGTCAACAGTTTGTTTGCTTGCTTTTATGAGATGTTTTCTTTGTCTAGTTTTGGTACTATAGTAATGCAGGCTTCCTAAAATGCTTTGAGAAGTATTTCTTTTTCTTCCATTTTTGAAGAATTTGTATTGCCACGCAAATACTGGACAGAATACACTAGTTAAGTAATCTGTGTTTGAGCGTTGCTCTCTGGGTAATTTTTGAATGTGAACTAAGTGCATGTTTTTTTTTTTTTTTAATCTTTTGAGATCCTCTATTTCTTCTTCAATAGTTCAGCAAATTGTGGGGATTTTTGTCATTTGTCCATTTAAAGCAAGTTGTTTAATTTTGTTGGTATACATTTCATAGTATTCCCTTGCAATAGTTTTTTATTCTGTGAAGCCAGTAGCTCTCTTCTTCTTTTTAATTTTTTAATTTGATTATTGTACTTTCTTTTTCTGTCTGGGAAAATTTACCAAGAGTTTCTCAAGTTATTAGTCTTTCCATATCATCAGATTTTGGATTCACTGTCTCTATTTCATCAATTTCTACTTAAACCTTTATTATAGTCCTGACTTTCTTTGTTCTAAGTATAATTGTTTTCTTTTCCTAGTGACTGAAGTTTCAAGGTTAGATTGTTAATTTGGTATTTCCCATCTTCTTAAGTATATGCATTTATAGATCTAAATTCCTCTCAAATGCTACATTAGCTGCTATCCATATACTTTGGTATTGAATGTCTTAATCACACACGTAAAAGTATTCATTAATTTTTAATTCCTTTTTTGATTAATTGGTTGTTTTAGATTGTTTTATTTAATTTGCATGTGTTTGTTTCCCAACTACATTTATTATTGATTTCTCTTTGTACTTTATCAGGATCAGAGAAGATCCATTCCTTTATATTTATTCTTTCCTTAAAATGTGTTCAATACACGATATGATCAAACAACATAGTGAATATCTAAATTTTCAAAAATAGATTTATTTCTGTTAAGGGTACAATTTCATTAATCCCACTCAAAATACCCCGCTTCACCTGGAGCACTGTCATTCCATCCTTCTTGCCACATTCTGGAGCACTTTTGGAGGGCATCACTTGTGTCCTCAGGTGTGCTGTCCTGGCTGGGTCTATGTCCTGAGTCAACTCAAAGTTACTTTCCCTGGCCATTTTGAGATTGGGGAAAAGCCAGACATCATACAATGGCAGATCCAGTGAATAATTTGGATGAGGACACACCTTAATATTTTTATTTGACAGAAATAGCCATAAATGCTTTGAATCTGTTCAAGACAACAAGGCAGACCCAACAGCACAACTAAAGATATTCACATTAAAAGAAAAAAAAAAAAAAAAAAGCATGCAGAATTTCCTCAGAAGATGACAAAAATAATAGAATAAGTATGTTTGAAATAGAGGAGAGTATTTTGAGTGGATTAAAGTATCTTTTATTGCACATTTTTCAAATTTAAACATATACAGAATCTTTTGATCACAATTCATAAATCACGGAGAATACCTCATTCATACTTGAGAAAATGAGGTCACGTAGTTTCCATGTAGGCATCTTTTAGTCTTTGATCATTTAAAATGTTCTTCAGTTATTTTATTTTTGTTAGTTTGTACCCAGCTGTTCTATTGTTCATTCTTTAATGAGAAATTATCTACTCCCATCATTTCCAAAAATTAATTTCATATATTTACTATTCAGTGGATAGGGGCAGACATAATTATAATTTTTGTATTTCTTTTACTTGGGTCCTTTATTTGTGATAAAAATCTATATGTCTGAAAAGGTTTTTTGGAAAATCCACAACAAAATTATCTAATATTAGATATTCTGCCTAATATAAAAATGGCAACTCCAATTTTCTCATGGTGTCTCTGTGATAAACATTTTTCCAGCTCTTCCCTTCCAATTTATTTTTATCATTGAATCTTGTGTTTTGTATACAGCAAAATAGCTCTTTCTTTATACTCTGATGATCTTACCTTTTTATTTTATTCTACTGATATCAAATACATTATGGTATAATTTGATTTACATCTGTCACTTATTTTTTATTTGTATGGCTTTCTGTTTTTCTTATTTGTTTTTATTATTTCCTTTTGTATTAAGTGAAAAGTATCTTATCTTCATTAATTATCTTTTACTATATCTTTTAGAAGTTTTTTAATGGTTGCTTAAGGGTTTCCCATATACCTTACAAAACCATTTCAGATTTGTACTAACTCTTAAATTCCAGGGACAGAAATGTTATTCCTTTTACTCTCTTTTTTCACTGTTCCAGGAATATTAAAAATAGCACATAAGTGTTTAAAAAAACCTCAACAATGCATTATTATTCACGTACTTTTACATCCCTTGTGTTCGTCAAAGGAGAATCGTGAACAAAGGAATATTTATTGTTTCTGTTATGTCATCCTTCTTGCTAATAACTTCCGGTTTCATTAGTAAATCTGTCAGTCTTTTCATCACAAATCACATGTATTTTGAGAGGACATTTAGCCTTGACATTCTCCATATTATTTTGCAACTAGTATCAATTACTTTGAAAGAATTTGCGAGCATCTTTCTGGTCTACTTCTCTTCTCATTTCCTGTTCTCACCTCTGGTAAAAATCTGGGACAAGTGTCTGGGAAAGGCAAAAAATAAAATAAAATAAAATAAAAATTCCAAGTGATACCTCCACTTCGGAACTTTTCACTGGGTACATTGGGATGTGCAGATCCACCACAGGTCTCTTCCAGTTGTCTCAGGACCAGTTGCCTGGTCCTCACAGCTATTGGCAGTGCCGCCTCCAATGTAGAACACCATCCTATTTGGGGGAATTAGGCAGAAAAGGCAGATTCTGTCAGCTACACTTGCCTCTAATTCAACTTCCTCAACAATAGGTAAGGAGGACAGGATGAAAAATGCTGATCATGTGCTCCTCTGAGGAGACTATCTTACCAGCCGGAGCTGAGAGGGAAGGAGCCGGAGCCTGGCTTCTTGCATTTCAGTTGGTGAAGGAGTTTCTGTCTTCCTGAGCAGAGGGGCTGCAATTCTTGGCTCTTATATCTCAGGCGTTCCCACTCTCTTTCTAATTTTAGCAGTTTTTTAAAATAAATATTTCATTTGCCATTTGTCTATAGGGCCATTTCCAGAAAGCTTACTGAAAAAATACAAAAAAATAAAGAGTTGAAAGGAAAGGAGGTCTACAGAAGTCTTTACATTGTCATTCCAAGAGCAATCCCACTCCACCCCCTTAATTTTGTCTTTGCTAATGTGTAGAGTGAATTTTTTTTAATGAGAACTGTTTTTAAGACTTGGCCAGACAAAAGTATTTTTTCAACCATTTAGCTGATTTTTGAAGTGCAGAAGCTGTAGTCTTTACATTCCTAGGAAGCATTTTATTCTCACAAATCAGCATAATCTTTCCTGAGATCATCTTTTTATTGTAATATTGGGCTAAATGTAGCAAAGAGAAGCTCAAATGTTCTGGCTCTTTCAAACAGCTTTTCCTAGACTAGCGTGCTTGGTACATCTGCCTTCTGAATTGGTGTACACAATAATCCTACCAAATGTTTATCACTGTATAATATAAATCTCCAAAATCTTTCCACTTCCCAATATTGGTCCTCTTTCTTTCTGCTGCTCAATAAGTAGAAATCAGCTCAATATTGCAAGATTTGCTATGGCAATGATATATTTTGTGATACTATCTCCTTTTTTATATGGTGAGGTAGAAAATTAAAACACATAAACCCAATCTAAGTTTCTTCTAATTCATTTGATATGGGTCTAGTGAACAAATGAAACTAATATAGAAATAAAAATGATGAGATAGTTACACACATGAGGTGCACACTTCTTTCAAGCAACAAAAATATCTAGAATATATTTTATCTTATTTAAAATCACTGAAGACTATGAAACTTGTCTATCATAGTCATAAAGATTTTTGTGGACATTCATAAGCACAAAGTATTACAAAGTTGAAAGCTTTTTTGGAAGAAATTTGAATGTGTGTTGATAGATGCATTCATAGCACATGCTAAAATTAAGAGGGCAACTGATCTCCTGAAGTACTTGTGTTTTACACACTTATGGGAGGTGAAATGTGGGAACCAAGATCCTGATTCCCCTTGTTTCATTTTCTCCATGTAAGGATAAAATTTCCACTCTACTTCCTCTGAGGAAAAGTTAGTGAAAAAATGATATTTTTAGTTTCCTTCTATTCTCCACTCAGTATACGATGCTATGGGCTGAGTTACTTCTCCCTAAAATTCGTGTTAAAGCTCCAAAACTCACTACCATAGAATGTGACTGTAGTAAGAGAATAGCCATTGCAAAATGAGATTACATGGGTGGCTTCTAGTCCAACATGACTGATGCCCTTATGCGAAGTTGTAGGACACAGATAGCAGAGTCGGGAAGGGCCAGGAAGCATACAGAGAGAAGGCAGCCATCTGCAAACCAAGGAGATAAGTATCAGAAGGAGCCAGATTTGATCCTTCGATCTCAGCCTTCTAATATCTGCAAGTAGAAGAAAATGAATTTCTGGTGGTTAAGCCATCCAGTTTGTGATACTCTGTTATAGCAGCTCAGCAACTGCATACATAAGGAGAGAGGAGTCGTATGTAGTTAGTAAGCTAAGGAGAAACTATAGGGCATGCTCAGTGCTTTCCATCAGGGAACAATAGCCAATGAGCAAGGGTGCATATTTATTCACCCAGAATATTACTGATGTGTAAGTGCTACAGACTAGGTGCTTTGGTAGACACCTAGTATCAGTAATAAACAATACAGATATTACTCATATCTGAAGGGAATTTAGAATTTTTTAAAAAAATAAAGAAGTTTTGTGTACACAGAGAATATGAAGAAGAGCTGAGCATCCTGGGTATTTTTTTCTCCCCTTAGGATAGCTGCCAACTGTATTGGCCTACATGATGTAGTGGGGTCCTTGGGAAGGAAAAAATGTGGGTTAATGCTACCCCCAAAAAGAATTTGCTATGTGCTGGCCAGATTCTTTAGATCCTATGTTTTTGAGGTGCAGCCTACATTTGGATGTCAGTTTATTTTGAACAGATGGAATAGGGCTTGGATGCGAGCCACACAGACAATAATTAGCTAAGGGTTTCACCAATTTTCTAATGAAAAGAGTCTTACAACTATCACCGATACCACACTGGTTAACTGAAATATGCTAGAAACAGAACCACCTCTTTAAAAATGTACATTCAAAACTAACACATTTGAATAATTGGAAGGTGCTTTTTCGTATTATGAGTACTATAATAATAGCGAAGAAGTCTGGGCATTGGAGCCTGATTCAATGTCAGATGAAACATATGCTTAATGAGCGCTAGAGAGGTGACAGCCCCTGCTAGGTGCTGCAAAGACAGTGCTGAGAGAGGAAAACACAAATATGTCCCCGTCATTTGTGAACATGGGCATATTAATCTTTCTAAATCTATTTTCTTACATATCAAGCTTATTTTCTTGATATATCAAGTTCATAATATCTATTTAGGTAGTTTCTATGATGATTAATTTTTAAAAAGAGAAATTATTTAAATGTATGTAGGAACCATGTGCTGAATTGTTTGCTTCTCTCTCAGTCTACCTTTGCTTTCTACCAAAAAACGCTGAGTGTTTAAGCCACGTTGGATATCGCTCAAATGACTTATCAAATATCAGTATCTTCATAGCCAAGAGAACTTCCATGGAGCAGAGTGATTCTTGTTTGAGGAAGCCATCTCTTGCAGCCTCATGGAAGACATTTTAGGACATTAAAGGCATTCTAGCATGTATGAATATGTGTATTGTTTCTTTTCTACTTAGAAGCTTCTCTATTATCTTTATAGTAGTGGTGTCAGGATAAAGAACGAAGTCATTTGTTGAAATATAATAAGAAGGGAAGATCCCAAAGAATAATCTTCAGGTCCTGAAATAAAAATAATTTTCTTGAAATATAAAGGATTATGTTTTTACAATAAGAATGCCTAAATATATATTCAATAGTATGTAATAATCTCCCCTTTTTTAGAATAAGATAAAAGAATGTAAGGTTGAGAGTGAAACATTCTCTATAACCTTCGAACTTTGTACTGGAAGCAGTAGGGAGCATATCGTTTAGGTGGTGAATCACTACGAGTGTACTAACCTATTTTGTGTTGATTGCCTTCTCCGTGTCCCAGGGCAGCTGCCAGTTTCACTATGTTCTACAGGAAGAACCATTCCTTCCTTTTCACAGCTTCCTGAGTGGCTTCCAATACAGAAACCAGTCTACAAGACCTACTCATACACTAGTTTCAACTGGGCCAAATTGTCCTCTGAATTACTTTGAAATCCTATCTCAGTCAAGATTTGAAGATGCCCTGTTTTTATTTCTGTTTTCTTTTCCCTTTAGCTAGTCTACAGCTCGTGGATCAGAATTTTTCTAGGGAATGCTACATTCTTCATTCTGCTTTTATTCTAATGTCAAATTCTCTCCAAACAACTTTCTCAAAGCAACTCCCTTATTCTTTTTACTCAAAACAAAAAGTTGAACTTTAATTAAATTCTCATACTATCATATTGATTGGTTATCAATTCTATGAGCAAATATCCAGTAACTAGTATCCAAGTTTCACTTACACTCCCTTCATTTAATAGTAATGGCCTAAAATCAAATAAACAATGCTAAAAATGTATCTTTGTGCATCGGGTTGCATGTACAATATTCATAGCTGAGCTATGTAATGAAACTACCCACTGTTTAGAGATCCCTACAAAATCTACATGCAGTGGAATTCATTTATGGTAGGACAATCACAATTTTAACATAGTGTAAGTGATATAATAAACATAAAACAATCATTTGGGTAATAAAAAGTTTTCTAAAACGGAGTGATAACATCCTTACCAAAAAAAAAAGCAGGCGCAATTTTCACAGTTTGGTCCCCTCTGTGTGACTTACACACCAAGGAAGTTAGTACAATTACTAAATTTTGTTGTAAAAGCCCAGAATTCCAGAAGCACTCTCATAGGAAATCATCCAATGATACAGTGACATTTCTTTCTATATTGTGCAATTCATGTGATTTTTCAAAATATACATACACTGCATTAGAATGAAGAAATAAACAGTTTGTGTGTATTATCGAAGAGAAGAAAAATAAATGTATTTATTTTCTGTAGCTGTAACTTTCTCCTCTTCCCCAGTGATATTATTGTAAGTCCTTTACTTAATGTTCATTAATACCCATCGCCAACGTATGGCTCAAAATTTTTTTTGATAAGAAGCAACTGGTCCCCCCAAATCAAATAAGATTCACAAAACTCCAGCCATGACCTTTTACAATTCTTTTTTGGTTCCAAAGCTGACTTAGTGGTCGTTCAAATCATGAAAGTGTTAAGTGGGAGTAGTCATAAGTCAGCATTTTAAAGTCTAGTGCCAGCACGAACTCTCTATATTTAAAAAGGAGGGAGAGATTTAAGACCACCCTCAACAGGGCTTCACAGTTGTTAAATTCAGCTTTCTCCTGATCTGGTAACTGAAATATGACAGTCTCCTTTAAAAAAAAATCAGACTTTCCAAATGCAAAGCATATGCAGATATATACACACAACAATGACTATTAGAAATAAGAAAAGTGAAGAAATAATCTTAGAATAAAATAAACTAAAAATACAAACCATTCAAATTGAAAGGCTATTTTAAGTACAAGGTTTTCCGTGAAAATACTTGAGAGTTTCTTTTCTTTTTGCTCTATAAGCCTTACATAATAATGCCTTTGTTCCTTCATTTATTAAAATTGGAAATAATAACAAATCTTGAGGATCATATCTAGTTCATACATATGACTCTTACTATCAGATGAAAGCCATTGATGCTTTTCCGTGATGAATGCAAAACATTTGAGAATATGTGTTCTGGGAAAATTCAACGTTTACAGTACAAAGTTTGAAAAAATTTTAAGACAAAATGTGACTGCATCACCATGCACAGAAGTTTAAAATAACTTTAAAAATAAATCTGGCACACTAGATATTTGGGTAAGTAGGCATTTCAAGAGCAAGGGGTTATTTAAATGAAATTTAGTTCTTTTGGAAGACTTGTTTTATTGCATACCTTAGTAGGAATAAAAAGCCAGATTATGACCTCTGTCACATCTCCAGGCACACACAGTTGAATATGGGGAAAATTCTCTAAAACAGGGTAGGTCAGACTTTTAGCAGAAAAAGGCAGCAATTCACATATCGTGAATTCAGAATCGCTAGAAAGCTCCACTGCCAAAAGCATCTGTTCCATCCCAAATGTTCTTATTACCTCATTTCCTGTAGCACTTACAATTCTAATCACTAATCATTATTTTGTGTCATTAAAATCTTTACCAGAAAGCAAACATATTATCTAAAAAGTCATTAATAAGTCATTAACACCTTACCTTGAATTAAATCAATCAAACCATACAAATAGTTTACTTAAAAGCCCAAAGGGAATATAACACCAAACAAGTAATTTTGATGAGAGTAGAGAGTTTTAAAACACAACTGCTGGGCCATTTTGCAAGAAGGGATACTAATTAGTGGGTGTTTCGTTGGAGGAAGAGGAACTGCAGAGAATCGTAAATGCAAAGGTTGGTTGTGCAGAAAAGAGAAAGCCTTTAAATAAAAAACTTGAGTGGGGTTGATAGTTTTCAAAACACAGTAAGTCTGATTTGCACTGCTAGCCTAGAGAACACAGGATCTGGGGACAGCTCCCATCTCTGCACTGTGGTTGACAGCCCCTATTGGTGTAGGGTTCTACACAACCAGGTACCTGATCTCAGCCAGAACCCAAGTGTCAAAAGAGCAAGCACACCGGAACATTTTATAGTGTAGCACAAATTAACCATAAGACTGGTGTACTATGCTGTTAGTCACACTATTTGAAATTTTTAAAAAATCAACTAGTAAATTATAAAATTATTAAAGCTCCATCCAGAAGACAGGTGATTAATGTCTGTTACCATATGTGTGTTGGGAGGAGGGGCATGCGTGTTGACTGATGCCTTGACCAGAGTGACTTATGCAGGCCTGAGGGCTGATAATTCTACTTGGTAAGCCACATCCTCACTCACTACTGAGGATTTAAAACTCCAGGTTCTTTAGACCATTGGCGTATAATCACATATATTGCACTTTTGTTCAATAAAGGAAACTTCAAAATAAGAGCACTTTATTGAAAATTACAAAAGCAGAACTTCTCTGAAGTGAATTAACAATAGAAGAATAAAGCTGTTAAGTGAATATATTTTTCATGCTTCAGGGCTATGTGTTTAACAGTTTTCTAACTGTTCGTTTATTAAAAAAAAACTCCAGTTATTATCTTCTAGAGTTGAAATTAGATATTTAATTGACTGGAGGGAATGAAAGCCGCTCACTTTTAAGTAAAGCAACTATTTAAAAATATTTCTATAAAGTGCTTCATACAATCACCATCAGCCCAAATTCCTGGCAAGCGTTCTGGTGTGTATATATAGTTGTTTTTATAAATGTCATGCTGTAAGAGCTAACTCCTTCAGAAACATGTTTATCTTAATTAGGAAAGTCAACAGACTTCTAATGGCAAGAAATGGGTATTTTTCTCTGTAGTATCGGAGGCATCAAAGACTCAGTTCTCTTGCCAAACCAATCTTCCTTCCTTCCTGCCTTTTAAGCCCAGGTGACTGCAGACAGCTGAGCAGGCATTTCCCCCAAGCCTCTGTTGACCTGGCTCCAGTCTCCAGTCTCCCTGCTTTCTCTGTTCTGTTGTGTTATCCCCTCCTCACTCCCCTTTCTCCTCTCCTGCTCTTTATCTCTCTGCCCTTGTCTCCTTCCCTCCTCTCTCTCTCTCTTTCTCTCTGTCTTTCTATACATGTGTTTATCTCCTCTGTTTCCTCTCTTTCCCTCTCATTCTTTCTGAGCTTTTTTTTCCAATTTTTGCCTCAGGAAACCTAGGGATATGCATGGCACTGAGGCAAATAATGTGGAATTAAAACCTAAATTCTTGAGGCCTTATCCTAGCAACAAGACCATCACCATCTGTTCAGAGGACAAGCCTGCTATTATCTGCTGCATTCTTTATACAAACTCCATCACCTGTGAGGGGAAAATGTTGCCCCTTTCCTAGGCTGTTTCTTTGTCACCAGAGAGAACGGTCTGTCTCCCTCAGATCCTATAAAATTTAAAAAAGCAAATATTACTGGGATCACTTACACCAGCTTTAAAGAGATATGTCAGAAGGCCCTAAATGGCCATTCCAAAGTAATCTGATAATTGTCGTCTGTGTATAATAAAAATCTGACAAAAATATATTGTTGATGTCTCTCAATAGCCATTATATTATTTAAATTAGAAAAGAGCAAATGGAGTGTCTGTAATTTCAGTGGTAAAATGACTGCCCTGGTCTTTCACTCATTTTTAACTTCAAACACTATTCGTTTTGCCTTTCAAATTCACATCAAAATTTATAATTTGAAAGTGGAGTTAAAATGTTATTTCAGTTACTTCAAGGTAAGAATCAATCCATTCACATACCTCATATAATCCAGGATGAACATTTTTCTCTGAGAAAAATGTATAAAACAGTAAATACAGGAACTATATTGTATTTTATGTGGTAAAATGCATACTATTAAGATTAAACATGGTCTTCTTGCTCTCCTGAAATCAGCCTACGGAAAAGAAGCAAATATCTCTAAAGAGAGCATTTGAAAACCCCAGCCAGAGTCTAAACTGAAGATCAGGGAAATTATGAGACAACTTTCTAGGATTTTCTTCTTAGAAAAAAAATATATGGAGGTGTCTGATGCAGGAAAATAAGAGAATATATTTTATATCTTAATATATAACAATAGTGGAAATTCTACTGTATATTTGAACAGATTCAAATATTTGTCATATACTTTATCAAAAATACATTAATTAAGAGCTCTCTAGTTATAGCTGAACTTTTAGTTGGGTTTATTATTTTCAAATTATTTCCCTACCATTATCCTATCATAGTCACAAATTAAGCACAACACAGACTCAATGATCGTCACCTTCAGTCATTTAACCAGGAGGAAATCCCCTTCAGAAGCTCATTTGGTTTTCTCATGACCTTCCAAGCTAAGAACCCCAAATCTCCATAGTCTGTATTTAAAACAACTCTGGTATCTAAAAACTGGTATTATTGATATTTACACAACCTACACCAACATACACATAAAAATGAAAAGAATCAAGTGTAAGCAGTAAGAGCTCTCTGTTCTCTTGAGCAAATTAATGGACATGCTTCTTGGCTGATGGCTCCAAGTAGCCGTCATAGGCTCCATTTTGATGAATCAATATTCCAAAAGCTATTTGTAAGAGATGGATGGAAGTTATCCATGTGGGTCTTTTCATCCTCTTTTTAAGATTACAGTTTTTATTCTTCACATCAATATTTTAGGCAGTAACACCTTCCCACATTTCCCACGTGGCTTTTACTGAAATTGTCCTAGTCACTTCCATAGTTGAAGGTCGTTGCCAATGAGGTAAAAATTCTGAGAAGTCACTGAGTCATTATCTTCTTACTGTCTTTGAATATGTTTTCTGTTAAAAATAATTTAATATCTTGTCAGTTTCAATAGAAAAAAATACCTCTGTGTTATAGTTAGAAGATATGAAATGTCCCTGAAAGGCCCACGCATTAAAGACTTGGTTCAGAGTCCATTTCATAGTTGAGAAGTTGCAGAACCTTTGGGAATTGGGTTCTTTTACAAGTTTCTTCGGTCGTTGGGGTCATGCCCTTGAGGGCCATGCTTGGACCTTAGTCCCTCCCAATTTCTTTCTCTCTTTCTGGCTGACATTAACATGAGCAGTTTCCTCCAGCAAGAGATCCTCTTAAGAGTTGCCACAACTCAAAGATAATGGGGCCAAGTCAACACTGAGTGGAATCTCTGAACCGAGGTGCCAAAACACACATTTTGTCTATTTTTCAGTTGATCATAACAGGTGTCTTGTCACTGTGACAAAAAGCTGACTAATACCACACGTGATTACACCACATATGACTAGGTCAAAGCATACATAAAAATGGTAACCAGGAATGACATATTGTGAGGCAATGGAAAGAAACTTTAATCCCATAAGTAGGTGAAAAAGAAGCTCTTATATAATAAAAGGACATGCTAGCTATTAAGACTATTGAGCTATAAGAAAATGTTACAGAATAAAATAGTTACCAAAGTTTAGTTTAAGAATATCTATAAATCATGGATTCCACAGATACGCAAAGGTAAATAAGAACCGAGTGTTAAATCTTCCACAAGACAGTCAAATCGATTTTCAAACAAAATGAAAATAATTTTTCAGATTGCATTTTTCTGGAAAGATGTAACTAAGCCAAATAGAACAATAATTATGCAAAAGCCATTGTTTCCAATTTTCATCTTAGGTTAACTTAAAACAGATGCTATTAAGATTGTTAGTACAATGTTTTAACCTTCATGTGGCCTGGGATCCTCAACTTCTCTGTTCTGCGAATAGAGAATAGAACCTTTTCTTTATTGTCACTTATGGACATAATCACAACGGAAAAATGGAAAGACAAATGATTGGATAGACAGCCAAATAAAGATACTTGCATTAACATTTCTCAAGCACAAAACTGTCATTTACTACGAAGAACTTTTAAGTAAATCATATTCTTTTAGGCAAGGGTATGCAATCAGTCCAATTTGCCTGGGATTCAAACAAGTTTTCAGGACATGAAAGTTTTAGTTATAAACTATGAACATCACAGACACACAAAAGAGTTCAGTGACCCTAGCTAGTTACAATATGAATTAAAATTGGGGAGTGAAAATTTTATTTCATAACATTTCTTCATAAAATATTTTAGGCAAATGAGATTCAATAGGATCAATTTCCATTTTGAGAATTACCAGCTCCAAAATAATCCTAAGTACCATCCATAGAGGGGTTCAAACTTCTGAAGTGGGACAAGCAACTCTGATTTTGCCGGTGGGATGTGCTTTCTTGCCTTTCCGCACTGACTGTGCTGCAAGCGGAAACTGACTTCGGCCTTCATGCCTCGTGTCTGCTACCATTCATACCAATGCACCAATCATCCGTGTAGTAGTACACTCGTGCTATCGTACCATTCATACTACTGGATCGCTCATGCTGTCATACTATTCTTCTTTGCTGAGCATTAGAACTAGTTTTTTAATAAAGGGAAACAACAAAAAAGTGTTGTGTCCACCAATTTTTAAGTATTAATTTTTTTATTCATTTTCATACTGGAAATTGAGGCCAAGGTCTTCACAATGAGCTAGCTACATCCTCTGCCCAGTTTTATTTTTGATTCTTAGATGGGGTCTTGTTAAGTAGCTAAGCTTCCCAGGCTGGATTTGATCTTATGATCTTCATGCCTTAACCTCCCAGAATGCTGGAATTATAGACCTGTTCCACCAGGCAGGCTACCAACACTTTTTTATAGCATGGAATTATTGTCATAGCATGGGAATGCTGCCCTACTGTTCAAGGGATATAGTACAATTCAATGGCCATCATTAGAGATTGTCAGAGCACCAACTCTTTATGTAGACCTTTGAATTTTAATAAGACTGTGTGAGAGAGTAATAAATTATTTATAGTGTCCTTCATACTAAGGTAACTAAATAGTTAATGATAGGGTTTTTTTGGAAGAATTCCAGCCAGTAAATTCAGAGTACAGTGAAATTTGAAAAATCATCATTTTATAACTCCAGAAGAAAAAAAAAGATAGATAACATAATCTTTGATGAATGTAAATCAGTATTGGAAAAGTTATAAGGGAATGTTAAAAGGTTAACACCACCGTTCAGGCTTATAGTCATAGAAAATGGGACAATCAGTCCCTGTATGCTTTCTATAAAAGACATACACAACAGAAGGCTGATGCCAGAGAGTTGCTGTGAGTTTGAGGCCAGCCTGTCTCAATAAATAAATAAATAAATAAATAAATAGATATAAACAAAATCACCTTTGAAATAGTCCAGCCTGAGAAACATGAAACAAAACCCTGAAAATAATTGTAGCAGATGCCTGTAGCTCTTCCCTCTGGCAACCTCTGGTCTCAGGTGTGGCTCCAGGGAAGGGGTCTAAGTCTGCACACAGCACCCAAAAGAAAATGAGAATCAGCAAGCAAATGTGTGAGGTGCCCTCCAAGGCCCCTACTCAAACCGAACCTCGTGCACCTAAACACCATAGCCTTAAATGAACTTTTCTATTTCCATGGTTCCTCCCTCTACCCCCTCACTGTTATCTTGAAGAGTCATCTTCCAAGAATATTACCAGCACCAGCAACGGAGTCCTTGCCACAAGCTTCGTATACACCAAAGCTGTGACTAAGCCACTAATAAAACCCACATCTAATGACCACTTCTGAGGCAACAGCGAGCAACCAAGGAACTACTAAACTCTTCCTTTAAGGAATGGGAAATTTTCTCGGGACAGATGGCTGGTATTTCAACAAGTTAGTTACATGAAAAAGAAAGAGAGAAAGATTCGTAGAAAGGAAGTAGAAAAGGAAAGAAGTCTTGGAGAATAAGAAAGGTTAGCACAGCTAAGTACAATATGTGAATATTCTTCAGTTAATTGAATCATATATTTATTGATTTGTATAGACCAACAATTGTAGACATCTTGGAAACAAGTGGGAGATTTTGACTATAAGCTGACTATTAGGAAAGTTGTATTAAGTTTGTTAGGGGTGATAAGAGTAAGGAGGCAATGCTTACATCACAAAAAAAAAACTATGAGATGAGATTCAACCTAATGTATCAGTGAGTAAAATTGTAATTTTTTTCTGAAACTGTTTAAAATAATCTATCACAACGAAAAATAAAAAGTAGAGAATGGACAAAATCAGATTAAGCATCTCAAAGGTAGGGAGAGGAAAAACAAAATCATTCTTGCTGTTATTCTTTTTACTTTTGTTTATGTTTAAAATGTTCTCTATATAAAATGTTTGAAAAGAATAATGTGATGACTTGAAAAACCCATAATTCAAATATTAACACGTAAAATGTTATCAACTGAAATTTGTTTCTAATGTAGTTGGCTCACTCAATTGATCTTATCTACCAATTTCAGTTTGATTTCTCCAGTATGAAGAGTAGGAACAGAGGCAGTGAAGGTCTCACAGTGGTGAAATTTCTACAAGCTATTTTGTTACTGAAATGTTTGCCACCTTCTCATTACTAGAAGCAAAGTGCAGTAGATATAATGATATCCTTCATTAACACAGTCTGGAAGCCTCTCCAATATCTGTGTGCTCCAGAAACAAAAGCCTACTTAAACATTTGTTTGTAAAAGATATAATTAGAAGCTATATAAAGAGGAAAAATCAACCCTCCCACTATCTGTCTTTATATTTTGAGGGTGTTTTCACACTCATTGTTTCTGTTGATTTTTAATGAATCCTTAAGAGTAAAAATCATATACTGCTGAGTCATTAACCAGAGTCAAATGATTAAGTGGCTACAAATCACTTGACATTGACATTTTTCATCGGTTTCCTTTTATGTGAAGATTGAGTTGACCATACTTGAAAATGTCATACCAAGAAGGAATTTCTTGAGGAAAAAGACTTTTTCACATATTCATTTTTGTATCTGTAACACCTAAAAGAGCATTTGACACATTATGGAAACTTGATTAATATTAATGCTGAAATTCTTTTAAGTTCTTAATTGAGGTAGTAAATGGGTCATCCATCTCCTCTCACCACCACTGCCTTTGCATTCCTCGACAGAAGCTCCGAGGTCCTCTCCGGGTTAACAGGTCTTCTCACATCCGCTATTAACACTGCCAAGTACGTTGCCAAGTACATTGTAAATATGATTTCATAACAGCAACAACAATATCCACATACACACACCTCTAATATTGTTCAGCTGCACTTCATGGCTGTTTATTTCTAAAAATGTCATGCATATATAATATATTTATTTAATTAAAGTAGTTCTTCCTTCACAGGCCTTGAAACCCATTCTTATAACTAGAACTGAATTTGTTTTCATTCTCATTTCTGTTTCCAGAGCTATACCAACTATCTGACATATAATATATGGTCAGTAACTTTGCAAAAGACCCATCCAGGAGTTGAATGGAACTTACGCTGAGCTATGATGGCATACCACCCTCCTTACCAAACTCAAGAGGTTAAACAGCGGAGTAGAGGAGGATTAGAATCAAATTACATTGGTTACTCCTTATCCAAGGGACTTTTCTTCCAAGTCTTTTCTGTCCAGATGTCTGAATAGATTGTTTATATACACCACCATTTCTTACAATATGTATTTATTATAGAGTTTAATTTATAAATTAGGCACAATGAGAGGGTAACAATAAGTAAAAATAATTGAAAAATCATAACAATTTATTATTATGAAAGTTATTTAAAATTTATATGGGTTTCAGGGCTTTAATGTGCTGGAACTATGTTTTATGGTGGGTAACTGAAACTATGGAAAATAAAACCATGAACAAAAAATTTACTGTACTATAGTTGGTTTTATTTACTAACAAATCATTGTAACACATATATGTTTATAACTAACTACCAACAAAAAGCAAAAATTGCATCTCCTTGCCAAAGAGTCCCCCTGCTTGTCAATTCAACGGGGGTACTGAAAGAAATCTGTAATCCCGCCTTTTCCTCTGATGGTTATATAAAAATTGAAAGTACTTGGACTAGCTTTCGAGACACAAATAATTCTATAGGAGTAGAGGTCAATAAATGAACGTGGTAAAAGGTACCATTCAGTTACATATTTTTAAGTCACTGTGCTTTAGCTTGATTTTGCAAAGCTCACTATATGGGGAAAATGCCTATATGTGGAAAGCTCAACTTTTTTTGAGACAGGTTCTCCTCTACAGGCCAGGCTGGTCCAGATCTCACTCTGTAGGCCAGGCCGCCCTTGAACAAATCGCAATCCTCCTGCCTCGGCCTCCCCAGTGCTGGGATTACAGGAATGCACCACTATGCCCAGCTAGCATATGGTCTGGAGGATCTAACTCTGGGCCAAGGGCTTCCTAGACAAGGCTCTAATCACTGACCTATGCCCCAGCAGAGAGAAACTCAAATTCACTACAAATAAATACCAGGATACATCATTTGAAAACAAAGAACTTTGAAAACCATTATTCGCCTGCTTTCTACCGCACTTAGGTCCTGGGGCACTTTATAGGGCATAACCTACATCCTCCCCTGCTACCTCTGAAGAAATCCTTCCTTTGTGCCTCTCAGTGATTAGCTCTATATCACAATATCATCATCCCTGTTACTACATGTTGTTCTCATTACATTATTATAAGTCACTGAAGTCAAGATCTGGCTGTACCCGAACAGCCTAAAAAGTTGTATGTGTGCACTGCAGTAATTCTTTATTGTGTGCTATGAACCGATCTATAAAAACTCGATTGCCCTGAAGAGTTTGCAATTGGTCCATCGTGTCAAGTAGAAGATGGAATCAAAGAACATGACAGAAAACAAAACAAAACAAAAAATTATCTGTTGTCTTTGGAGTGACTGCCCAGTTGTGGGCTTTGAACTCCATGACGGTCCCTCTTCAACTAATCCACTCGATCAGTTCTCTGTATTACAATGTGAGGACTTGCACCCACAAATATTGGTGTAAACAGGAGCATACAGTATCTGATTAATTTTGACATCTTAAGGTAAAAACATGTTTCTATAGGACACATCATCAAATTATGATAATTTGAGATTGTCAAATAAAATATTGTTTGTGGTTTTCACTGTCTACAAAAGCAAGATCCTATCTCAAAAAAAAGCTGAAACTCATAGAATGTTACATAGGAAAAGTCTTCAGACATTTGCTAACCTAACAACTCATAAAGGTTAAATGAGTTTATTAATTAGCTACAAACCAAAATTGAGTGCTTCCTGTGACCTACTCTGGGTAAGACTCTCAGAACACAGAGGTAAGTCACACTGAGAGGCTGCTCACAAGCACCGGCGAAGAAGGACACGTGATCTCTGAGCCACGGAAATTGTGGCCGTGTCTCCCGCATGAAGAAAGGACATTTGTGAAGCCTTAGCGTTTAGAGATAATATGATTTCCCAACAATCACTTGATGAGCTCATTAGCATTCATGGGTCCTCCCTTCTCTCCATAGGTACTATTGTTGTGGAGCATGTTTAATCTGAAAAGAAATAACTCCCACTTGGGCATGCATTTTAAATCTAAGCAGTACCCTTTCTTTTTGAAATTTTAACTTTTGGAACTTAATATACAATCTACTGTTACCAGAACAACCACACATACACCAAAAATCATCTTAAAGTAGCTATAGGATACCAAAAGAATAACGAGTTCTTACAGAGTTTCCCTAGTTATAGAGAGGAAATCATTAGTAACTTGAGACAGAAATAAAGAAATCATCTAATTAATGTATTCAGAGATGAATCTTAATGTCCAATTATTCTCTTGATTTGACACAATGTAGTAACAACATAACATAGTCAGCAACGTTGCATTAATGTTGGAAGGATTAGAGGGATGGTAGCCAACTGAGGGAGGGAGAGACTTTTTTTCAAACCTTCCTTTTTTCTAAGACACAGTAAGAAAATCTCCTGCTTAAGTTTAGCATATTATAAAAAAATAAACCAACAGAATTAATCAGAAAACTCTACTGGGTGGAAAGTCTGAATCCCATTACAAGTGAAGTTTGTAAGATGACTTAAGCAAGGTCTATCTGCTCAAGTCATTGAATATTATCAAATGGTTTTTCTATCTTTCAAGGTAGTTGCTTGGTTCAGCTTCATTGACTGACTTGACCAATGTCTATCCAAACACACATCATTTCCACATTCATGGTTTTTCCAATATTAAATAACACACAGAGCAAAAAGTTGAAATGCCAATAGTATTATGCTTATGAGGTTTTCTTTCTTGTAGGTATAAAAATAAAGAAAGATTTTCTATCTTGTAACATGTTTACTAAACATATTAATAGGTAAAAATACATTTAAAAAGTCTCCACCTAACTTTGGCCCTTGGCCCCAGTTCTTTTCTCCCACAAAAAAAAAAAAAGTTTTAAATGTTCTTTCCAGTTGTTTTTAATTCTTCTCAAATTTGAAGGAAGTATCCTTTAAACATTAATAATTCATGAAAGAAAATAGCCCTAATCAACAGCTGGATGTATTTTATGATCATTTAACATCTTATTTTCTCACATTGAAACATTATGAACCCAAACAATTGTTTTAGGCAAATAAATATTAGAATGGAAGCATCAATGTGGTTTTAATTTTTTTCAAAAAGAAGCTTATATTCTCTGATTATTTTACATTCAGCCAATTCTCTTTGGTTGCTCTATTAAGTAATATCTCTTAATGATTTCTCTTTTTTAAAGATTTATCAATAAACCTTACACTCTGCTAGACTTTTAGGCAAATGTCTATCTGCTCTGCCACGTGTGAGTCAGGTCAGTGCTGTCGTTCTTCATAATAGGCAGCTTTACTCTGACTATCTTGGTGTCACAAATATGGCTGAAAAGATGAATCTGTGAGTGTCTAAAGAGTCTGTTGAAAAAGAAATAATATTGAGCTTGCAACGTGTCCAGGAGTCCTTTGTAGGAGCTAAATCGAGTGTCAAGAATTAAGAGCCCACCCCAAAGTGTGTGTACGAGTGGGAACCTCACCTCAGGAAACATGAAGTCTGTTTGAAGAGATACAGCACATGAAAACAGCAAATTCTCAGAACTGTAATTAGTAGCACTAGCCACAGAAAATAACATAAACTTAAAGAAGAGAAAATAACCCATCTAAGTATCAAGAAAAAGAAGAAGGTAAGGAAGGCTGAAATCTCATTTCCAAATATGTGTAAGGACCAGATACACATTTTTTAAAATTCAGAATAATATGACCAAATGCATACACATGGAAGTGAAAAAAATATATTAAAAAACCAGGAGTGGTGTAGCTGGAGTGAAAGTTTAATAAGGAAAAGTGATAGGTAATCAAGTCCGGAAACCAGTCAGGGGTCACGTCATAGACATCTCAGAAAGGCAATTTACACAAATTTAGGCATTATGTATTAGAAGGGAAGAGTTAGTTATTACTTTTGAAAACAGATATGACACTACTTTTAAAAACTGTTTTGAAATGATTAATCTGGGAACATTTTTCTATTCATTTATGCCTCATTAATTCAGTACATATTGATTCAAGTTCTACAACACCCAGGCCTTGTACTATAAATCTATTAACAGGTGGAGGCACTGAATCAGTGCTTTACTATAGTAGCAGTAACGGAAACATGCTAAGTGCTCTTTATTGTAGTATGTGGTCGTGCAAGAAAAAAGAACTTCAAAGTGACATTAGTGATTGGGGTAAATTCCTAGCAAAGGGGTCAGTACAGGTCAAGCACATGACCTTAAAAACAGAGGGGAAATAAGGACACTTAACGAAGGCATAAAGGCACAGTACATGGCCACCACTTCTTCGGGGCCCGGTAGCATACTCCCTTGAGAACTCAGAGCTGGAAACCCACTCGCTAATTTCCTCTTTCAGGGGCTACTCTGAAGCTCTGGAAGATCACTTGGTCCCTTCAAAAAATGCAGCCTGAAAGTATTAGGGTGCTTGAGACCTTTAATTATGATATGTCAACTTAATTAAATAAACAAATATCCAGAAGATTAGTAAAACACATCTTTTGGTGTGACTGGGTGAAGATGAGACACTGGATACTATATATGATCACTAGTCTCTTCGTCTCAGGCAGTGTTAGCCTGTTCTGCTTTCTGCAGCCCTTTCATGTCCTTCTGTGATGATGCTTCCACCATGGAGTCCGTCAGTCATGAACTTAATCAGAAACATGAGTCAAGTTAAACATCTCCTCCTTTAAGATGTGCATGTCAGGTACTCCAACCCAGTGACAGAAAGGCTGATTAATACTATGTCACATCATACACCCTTCAAACATGTGAGACAGCGAATATGGACTTAGTCGTCAGGGAAGAAAGACCAATTATTGTCCCTATAAACTTTAATAGCATGGCCTAATGAAAACGTATCCTAAAGATCTATTCCCTTCTCCCCCATGTAGACAATCAGATATACTTCGTGCCACCAAATCTTTGCCTCAACCTTTGTTTTTAGTGGAATCGAAATTAAACAGTAAAGTGATTTTTGGGTGAGTGGATAAAAAAAAAAAGTGTGGTAGTACAAAGGAAGGTCAGAGTACACAGGAAAGGGTACTTATGATTAAAACTATAGAACTATAGAACTTTGTGAGCCATACGCAAAGCTTCATGTTATTAAAAAAAGGTTGTAATGTTCCATTGAGTGATTTGGAAGAGAAAAATAACATGGTTAGGATTTTTATTTTAAAATTCTCTTTGGTAGAAATGAAAGGTGTATGAATTACAACCTCTTGGACTGAGAGTGAGGACATTACACAGAGATTCCAAGCAAGATATTTTGAGTTTCAGTTAAAGAATGTGCTTTAAGGATGAACACTAAGGTTAAATCCACCTGCCATCAGTGCTTGGTGGAACATCAAGCCTGACGAGATTTTCAGACAAGAGACAACACCTGAGCAGAAGTGCCATTCAGTCAGGGATAGGCCACAAAGAGTAGGAGCTTAGAGCCTCTTGGATCCATTTTTTATCCTGGAGTAAAAATTATATAGATAATTAAGAGAGATTTTTGTTTATTTGTTCTCATTTTCTTTTTTTGTCTTGATAGAGACTGCAAATACGAATCCAGACATATGCTGAAAAGACTTGTGTCAGACCTTGTGGTAGGTGTTTCCCAAATCCAGTGTTTCTTCTAACCTTCATAGCCGCCCTAAAATATGAGGATTATTTTGCTAACTTTGCATTTGAAGATAAAACAAATTCAGAGGCGATCGATTCTTTTTAGGATCACACAGTAAGTAAATAATGTAAAAGAATTTGAACCTAGTTCTGGTTGATTGTTTTTGCTTTTTCTCTGTCTCTATCACACTTTATTTTTAAGTAACTAATTATTATAGAGCTACGGTTTTTAACTATAGCGAATAATAAAGTAACTGGTCCCAGAGGGCTCACAACTGAACCACAAATCGTGTGATATTGTGTACTAGCCCACTGAACTCTTCTACACACCCCCCCCCTTCGCCCTCACCAACAGATGTAAGAGTGATGGCTTGGAAGAACACTTATGCAGTTCAGCGTGGACAAAGGCTCAAGGACATGTCTTTACTGAATAATGGAGGTATAATTGTATAAATAATCAAAATCTAGTAAGCAATAGAGAGAATAATTATACAGAGTAAAATGTGTGTGTGTGTGTGTGTGTGTGTGTGTGTGTTTGTGTAGAAGAGATAGAACTATTATTAATAATCATAGGCTTTCAAAGATAGAATGACAAAGTACTGAAATTGGGAGAGATTGTCCTATTTTCCATCCTTTACTCATGCCTTCATTTTGTAAAAGAAGAAATACATATTTTTAAAATGTTTAAATCCATAAGTGAGCTGGATGTTGATTGAACATATGTCTAGGTACTGTGGGAGTTGCAAGACTTTAAAATAAATAAGACACTTATTATTTTCTCAAACATCTCCTCATTTTCCTCCTCTTCCTTTCCCTCTTCCTCCTCTTCTACCTCCTTCTTCTCCTCCACTGCTTCCTTCTTATTGAGCCAGTGTCGTGCACTGTAGCTTAGGCTGGCCTCAACTCACCATGTAGCCCAGGCTGGCCTAGAACACTCAGCAGTCATCCTGCTTCAGCCTTTTCAGTGATAGGATTAGAGGCATGGGCCACCACACCCAGCTAGTATGTGGTACAGGGCGATTGAACCAAGCAGGAACTTCCACTTCCTAGGCAAGTGCTCTAATTACTGAGCTATGTCCCCAGGATTATTTCTTCAGATATCTTAAAATATACAATTCTATTTTAAGGGTGCTCATTTTTTATTTATAAAGAAATGGGTTCACTGAGGAGATGTAGAAATACTGACAAAAATTCCAAGGTATTTGTTAGGGATTTTTAATTTCTATTAAGTTTTTGATAAACTATGTGTCCTTAGTCCATGGCCATAACCATAAAGAATAGATATACGTGATACCTCTGGAGTGCTATGTAATGGTAAGTCTCTTCAATTAAAATATTCCCTTATTCCTTGGTTATAAAACAAGCTATTAAGTGGAAAGTGTTAACTTTCTCCACTCAGCTGATATTTCTTGAACTTTAGAGAACATCAGAGCTGCTTAAAGGGCATTTGAGGACATGGAACAGTGGCCTTCCTTCACTGCGGTTGATTGTATCGACAATCTTAGATTGAGTCGCATAGGGAGGAATTCTGAAAACCTGCATTTCTCACAAGTTCCTAGCAGTGCCTTCATAGCTTGTCTGGGGACCCCCACTTTGAGAATCACAGCATTAATTAGCCCATGAACCACTTATAGACAGATATTGTGCCCCATTGACTTTTTTGTACTTATTCTCTACTATATAGTAGTAGAGAACCTCTAAAAACGTGTATAGAAATGTATCAATGACCAGCTGGTGACATACACGACATAGCTGAAAACTTTAATTTAGATTATTCAATAACCAGCTCAAGAGTGTCCTTGTTATTCCCTTTTATAAGGAAATTAATAAATCAAGAAAATATTAAGTAATTGCTGTCCCATTTGCTGGAAATGGAAAAGCTGAAGTCTGTGTTGTCATGGATACAGTATTCTCTTTTCAGTGCTAGTCTTCTCCTACTTGTTAATGACTGTTACAGTAACCAATAGAAAAATAACACCTCACTCATCACATTTCATTACATTTAACACCTCATATTAAGCTTAATGGGACAATAAGAACAAAATTCTCCTTGCCAGTTGTTTGCGGGATTCCACCATTTTCCTGTACTCAGTGACTTACATAGCATCAATCTGTATGACCAGCTACTCAAGTGCAGAGAAGACAGGAATATAAAACCTTGCAGTTTGACTTAATAATAACGACCTCTAGGCGGGACATCTCCTGACGTTTAACCAATAGTTGAATTAAAAGGCTCTACTGCCTTTAATTCGGGGTCTCTATTTCTCCAATAGATTATAACATTGAAAGAAATACTCTTGCTTTCCAGCAATACAAATTCAATGGAAGATAAAGCAGAATAATATAATTCCCAAGCACCAGAACCTTCAACTACTTGCCTTTTACAGTGATAAATGTAAAATATGTGTGGAACATGGGCGAATCACTGAACTTAAATAAGAGTCTCCATAACTGATTGTGATGCCAATCACAGTGAAATAATCACTGCCGTCATTGACACCTGGAACCACGTTCCTTTATTTCTGAGGAGAGTTGACCTGTGAGGGTAACGAGCTTAGCAATGCACAAGGGTAGAAGAGATTAGAAACAAATAATTCAGGAAAAAATAATAATTAAATATATTTAATGATGCGTACATGCGAGCAAAATATGAAGGAAATATAGGGAAATGTAACATCTTTTCAAAGTCAAGAGAAATAAATGGGGAAAGGAAAAAAGGACAGATAACTCAGAAGGACAGAATAAATCTCAGATAGGATATAAAAGACTGGAAACAGATGTTTATATTAAACTGCCAATGGAGTGATGAAACCATACAGATTGTGGTACCAATTTAACTGGAAAAAGCTATGGCGAGCAGACAGGAGATTCGAGTTGAAACTCTGTTTTCCACCAGTCAAACTAAGAGAGGTGGCTGCTGCCGCTACTGCTAATGATGAACACCATATGCTAGCAAGAGACATAGCCAGTGCGTTCTGCTGTGTTGGTTTGGGAAGATATGCACAATTTTCTTTATCTGATACAAAATTAATGCAACTTCGAAATAACTACATGCAGAATGCCTGAAGAGGAGACCATATTGCTTCTCATTGAAAAAGTCAAGAATGAATCATTAAAAAATTCCATTTCAATTCAATAACTCAGTTAAATTAATTCTACCCTGATTTAGCCAAGATATTGCCCTAGTTGTCTATTTTTATAGTACAGAGGAAGCCAACAATGAAATAACCATGCAGTCAAAAAGTCAGTGATACTAAAAACAAAAACAACAACCTAACACACTTATTTCTTAGTCTTCTTTAAACTAGTATATCCCACTCTGTGCATTTACATTAAATAGTTTTGTATCTCCACAAAAAAGAAACAAATGTGTTTTAGTTATAAATTTAGTATTATGCTTAAAAGCATTAATTGCTAAGTTTAAGAAGACAACCTTCCCAAAATATTGCAAATGGAAATTTGGGGTTCATTTTCTGGCTTGTTTTTGCTTTCAGGGTAAGGCTGGTGTCCAAACACAAGGTCTAAATAAACAAACGGTCAAACAGGAAGAACATAAATGGACAACTAAAAGAAATGACATGTAAGTTGTTTTGCTTTCTTTCTTAAATCTATTTTAATTTCCTTAATTCTGAGGTAAACACTTAATATGATCAATTTATCAGGGAAAAAAGAGAAAATGGAAATGAAGAGAAAACTCTGGTTAGTTCCTTTCATATTCAGATAAACAAAGTGAGAGCTTATCCAAAGCTGAATTTTTTCCCCATCACTATATCAATTTTATATAGGCATGGTTGAAATGTTCTTTTCTCTCTCTCTCTCTAAAACTCATTAAAATATGAAGAGGACAAAGTAAGAGCCACAGAATAAAAATATTTTGGTAGCCCTCATTAAAAAGAGTTTAAGTACCTTGGATTTTATTTTATTGCATGGTAATAAAGTTTGGCCAAGGGAGAGATGTTCAATCTGGAACTCAAAGGCCAACATGTAAGTGCAGCTAGCTCATAATCAAGGAGCCTTTGACCGAGTAGACTTACAGCTAAAGAAGCCTGATGCCCCAGAGAAACCATCTGCACTGTTTAAGCTACTCCTATTTTTTTAAAAGAATCTTTGATTTACCAGCTGAAGTTTCTTATAAACCCATTAGTATAGGAAAAAGCAAAGGAGCAAGAAACTTGAGAGAAAGTGAACCTCTTGATATTATCAGATGCGTCTTAATATGATACGCTTACCAAAATAGTTAGATTCTGAAAAAATGAAATAAATGAAAGGAAAAGGCAAACACATTACCCCTAGGAAACTGAGACAAGGAAGGAGTACAGGCGAAGTAGCTGCCAGCAGGAATGTACTCTGCTGCCTCACAAGCTCTTGCTATTTCACTCTTCTCTGCAGTCTGGGATTTATTTCCCCCGCTGAAATAGTCTTTCGGTTCTCTGATATCAGATATGTATTGTTTGACAATATTCCAAAACTGTCTGTTGGGGAAGGTTTAATCTAACCCTGTCTCTCTTGATCCTGATCTAATTCGCCTGTCTCTGATTTAAATATTCAACTACCACAAGAGATCGTGCTGAATCAACAGCAGGGTCCAGGTGAGTGTTCACCTCCTTAGTCAGGAATTCCTAGGGAAGTTCGTATCAAACACTTACATTCCTAGCTGTGAACAGCAAGCACTGTTTCTGGGAAGCTCTTGTTACTGCTCCTTGAGCTGACAAGAGACTGCAGGCTTGCTCGCGGAGGCCTAGCAGGCACTCAGCTCTGTTCCATCCCCCTCTATCCCGCTTAGGTTCCAAAAGCCAACAATGAACGGGAGTGTAGAAAGAAATTAGAATTGTAGAAGTGCCAGCGCTATCCCTTGGAGCAGTGTGTATATTGTGTTGTCATGTAAAAGAGCCCTTGAAAGATAAAGGAACTAAGTCCAATTATATCACTGGTTCCATGTTCATCTGACTCACCGTCTGACTCCAGACTTCCAAAGATAGCACAGTGCCTGCAATGATTAATTCACCTCTTACTCCCAAAAACACATTGCAAAATTAATTCCCACCGCTAAAATGAATTTGGCAGCACAGCACATTATAATTTTGCAGGTTACCTGGCAATCACTTTAAAATGTTAGCTAGGGTAAAATGCACTCATTTTACCTTGCCCACAGATACAGTCTGTCTGATTCCTGAGTTTTATTTCTCATTACATTGAAGAAAACGTACCCATTTTTAATGCTTTTATAAGAGCATAAGTGATCTTTTCCAAACATTTACACAGATGCAAAATATATTTTAACTATAAGAATAACAATACTAATTTCTAACTACAAATAAGAACAAACATTTTGCTTATATGAAAGGCAATTAGAATTAAACCTTATAAATAAATAAGCAAGATCATTTTTGTTGTGATTGCATGGTTGCTATTATGGTTTATCATGGGAGATACCTACGTAATAATTTAATCTCAGCTTGAGGGCAGCCAGGACTACAGTTGATTAATGTGCTTTTACCAGAACATAGCTTCCTGCATTCATAAATCAGAAACTAGAAGTGACCATTCAAATCCCATCAAAATCCAAATCTATGAGATGCATGTCTGTCAACAGCTGAGGAAACTGCTTTATACATTAAGACAGCTACAAATGATGGAATACTAGGCAAAACCAAGTAGTTTTTTTTAAGGGATTTGGGGAGGAGGGCATATTTTTCTTAATGATTGAGACATCCGAGTGCACAAACTCAGAGGGACCTCAGATTTCCTTCTACAGACACATTTTGGACTACACCAGTCTCAAGAAGAGGCTGCTGATACGGATATTGCAGCGGGGGGGAAAGAGAGCCGGACATTCTTTCCTTTGGCAGTGAGCAGCAAGGGCCTGACCATCCTTCTGCTTATGGCAACACAAACGACTTTATTTTTAAAAGTCACTCATTTCTATGATTGCAGTGGACATGTTTTCATCAACAGAGCAGCTCAGGAGGAAAAAATTATTTTATTAGCTAATTTTCCTTTCATGAATTAAGACTTTTTTCTCTCTGCACAGAGAGAAATTTCAAACCCCTCCAGAAATGGAAGCGTGCCCATGGATTGACTACTACAGATCAAGTTTCTAGTGGGCTAATAACCTGCTCCAGTGAAAACAGATTTTTAATTTGCTTTTAGGGTTATTTATTTTTTTATCATTACGCTAAGGATTTATAATTTAATGTCAAACATAATTTTGCACGAATTATGTGACTATAGAGTGATGCAATAGATAAGCTCAGCGTGCCTGGCTGGCATGGGCTCAAACGATGTTTTTGAGAAAACGGATCACAATTTGGCCAGTTGCCATTCCATAAACTGCTTAGTAGAACTTTAAAAGGAAGAAGTTGCAAAGAATTTTCATGTTTTGCAAAAAATATTCCTAGTCATATTAAAAACAGAAAAAATACACTTCTTGCTCTCTACTAGATGCAGCATAAATCATATAAAACTAATTAAGAAATTAAAAGTTTTCAAATTAGAAATTGCAAAGTCATATTTATTGTAAGCTGTCAACCAGCCAAGTGGAAGAGTATTTTTAATGGAAATATTTACTTAAGATTATAGTAGTGTCTCCAAGCTTTATAATCAGTTGAGTAAGCCTTTGGGAGCATTTATAAGTGCCAGGCAGTATGCTGGGAATGGGAGATACAAAAATAAAAACTATTGCCTCTGCTCTCAGGGAGCTCACTGTCTAGTGGAGGAGACAGGCAGAGGCAAGTCTTGCCAGTGTAATGTGGCGAATGCTGTATTATGGCTATGCAGAGGGTGCTCTGGAACATAGACAAAGCATTTGGCCAGGATATGTGCATAGGATAAAAAAATCAGGAAATTTCTCCAAAAGGAGACTGGGGAACAGATTCAATGTTCTGAGTTAGAAGACTGAGAACCCAAGAAGTTTGGCCAGATAAATGATTGCTTACACGGCCATCCACAATTTTTAATAAACATGATTAGAACATTTGTAGTCATTAGCCCTGTTTTCACATGCTTGTAGCTAACATGATCTTAGACTAACCCTTCAAGTTTAACTATGAAGGCTTTCAGTACCTGCTTTCTATAGGATGTAAACCCCCGAGTCTCTCAGGTAGCAAAGGCCCTTGGAATCAAACCAGAAGTGAATCACAGAACCCTGATTTACAGAGGAACAGTCCTTGTGCCATGTCCCTCTCCTGCTGTTATTCTGCTCATTCATTACTCACAAAAATTACAAGGAATCATAACGCATGTTAAAGCACAGTGTGAAATATCATTTTTGGTCTTTCTACTCAGAGTTCATCAACTTAAACATAAGCAACAAGAGTCTCAGCTGTGTTAAATGTTCCTCAACCACGGTAATCAAATCAAACAACAAACTTGAATTCACATCTGTGTCTCCACACTTTTAAAAAATACCAGCAGTATATTGGTGACTCGTAATTACACTCATCTTATGAGGTTGATATTGCAGTCCCAGAGCCTTCACACTGAGTTATATATTTTCAGCCCATTTTTTTTTTCATTTTTGATTTCAAGGGTCTTGCTAAGTTTCTCAAGCTGGGCTTGAACCTGTGATCCTCCTGCTTCAGCTTCCCAGAATCATTTCTATTTACCCTTTCCCTCCCTACCTTCCTGTAGCCTCTGTCACATCTCCAGGCTCTTCCCCATTTCCACAACACCTATCATCTATCTTTTGCCACAGTACCACATAAAATTTTGACAAAGAACAAGGGGAGTACATGGAGATAAAGGCATTGCAGTTTGCTGCCGGTCTGCTGATACAGTAGCCATGCAAGCAATCCAGACAGTTATAGAATAATAAATTGAGATTGGTTAAATTTTAGGGTCAATCATCTGATTTTGTCATTATAGTATCTCTTACTGTACATGAACTATGAGACTTTCATAAATTCAACTTACTTTATAGTCAATTGTCCATGAAAGGAACATTCTACAACTGAGTTTCTAACTCTGCTTCGAGATATTTGTTTTTGACAATACAGAGCTATGGATCCTGAATTAAATAGAGCACCAACTTAACCTCATATGGCATGATTATTTGTTTTTGTTTTGGCTTGCTGTTCATATGAAGTTTTATATTACACCTAAGCTAGCTGTGTAAATCTAATTCTACAAGAAAATGTTCAGAATGACCAAATTTTTAAAAGAGTTGTTTTGAAAGTGCTAGAAAAAATATCTCTACATACCAAATCATAGAATTAGCTATTGGTAACAAAGATTTTTCCAGAGACATGTCTACTTCAATTATTTGGGTAATTAGCTGCAACTCTTCTTAATATAATCTAATTACCTATATCCTTACCATGTGAGAAAATGAACTCCTCCAAAAGCCACATTACTCATGTTAGGTTAGGATACGATGTGAAAATTCCATTATTCCAATGGAATTATTCCAATCATGCTCAAAAATTCCAGCATAACTTATAAAGGTACAGCGACTGTTCATATATGGTCTTCTGTGAGTCTTGTAACTTCCCACTGATGTCACATGCTTTCAGGATAGTTATGTCTTATTACTGTGGTAACAGGAATATTTAACTTCCAAATTATTGCATCACAGAAAAAGAGCTGTCAGGTCGCACACTTGCTTATAAACACTTTGGCCTGGAAGCAACCCACATTCCCTTCATTTTCAATCCTCTAGCAAGAGCAGTCAGATGGCATGGCCTACCTTACACAAGGATAGGAAATCAGAGAATATCCTTTAAATTTTTCCTTTCTCTTCTTTTCCCCAAATTTTTATTTTTATCTTGACTTTTTTTGAACACACAAAAATTTTTATCTTGCATATAGGCATGGTTGCACTTTTAACAACCTCAAAAACTGAAAAAATTCCTGGCTCAAAGGTTCCACGACATAGATTATGCATCTAGAGGTAGAAGTAACGTGAGAAGGTAAACAAGGGAGTAGATGGATTTCCAACAGTGACAAAGGGGAAATTATGCAATTTTAAAAATCCAATTGCATAGAAAAAATGGTATCCTGATTGTGTTGTTATACATACCTTCACTGAATCTTTGTGAGTCCTATAATCTAGGAAAGGAAAACTGAAACAAAACTGTAAAACTTCTTTGGGAAGGGGTTTCAATCTGCAATCCAGACTGTCCTGGAACTCACAGCAACCCTCCTGTTTTTGTCTTTCACATGCTGGATTACAGGTTTGTACCAACACACCTGGCTTATGTGATGCTGGGGAACAGAACTCAGGAATCGGTGCTTGCTAGGCAAGCATGCAAACCAACGTGCTGTTCTTCCAGCCATAACGACAGCTTTCCAGAAGTAAGGATGCCTGTAGCTCTAGACTCCAAGCCTAGCCCTACTGGTTGTTATAATAGTATCTATGTTTTCACTATGTTAGATTGACTCTCCAAGTATAAATAGAGCAAGAAAGTGATCTCTCCCCCATTCAACAATGCCAAAATACTCTATAGGTAAGGAGCCAGCTGCCTAAACCAAGAAACAAAAACAAAGAAGGAAAGTTCACCCAAAATGCCCATTAGAAGTGAGAATGACTGTAGTCAAAAATATAAGAAGACTTTAGAATGCAGCAGGAGTGAATTCTTGACACATACAAACATTATAGTGCATTGATTAAGAACAAGCTTTAGCATGGAGCATCTGGATTGGTTCCTGATCACGCTACTTACAAAGCACGTGATCTTGCACAGTTTATTTAACCTTTCCACACTTCAGCTTCTTTCTTCCACACAATGGTCCTAACAACTACCTTGTTAGGTTATTATGATGATCATATTAAAAGAATTCATTTTTAAAGTGTTGATGGCAACGTTTGACAATGGCTTTCCGTGAAAGACGAAAGGACGTTAGAGGCTGAGGGTGTGGCTCAGTAACAGAGAGCTTGCTAGTCCCGTGGAAAGCTCTAATTCAGTCCCCAGCATTGTACAAACACACACAGATGCAAAATCGTGTATTATGAATAAGCCATTGTGAAATGCTTATAACAGTTTCTTAGATGATTTATGGGATGTTATGTAGATTTCTTGGTACTGAAATGGAAAGATACATTATTATAGAATGCAAAGTGCTATATGAAATCTGCTTGGCACCGATAATACATTCTAAATAACACAGCAAATATGAAGTAATGCAAATCTATTATATAAAATACATAAGCACTCAAAAGTTACTGACATGAATCCAACAAATGCAACAGGATTAAAACAATCTATCTCATTTTGTACCATCTAAGAAATTTTCCATTATACAGTCATAGTGGCAGATAACCTCATAGATTATTACAATGGGTAATATACTTCGTGCACCTACATGTGACTAAAAATATATCTTTAGTGCATTAATTTAAGTCATTTGTATAATTTCAGTAATTTTGTTTTACATAACATCACACAGTACATTATTCACAGTTCTATTCCTTCCAGTGTAACTAACCAGGTACATTGGATTGTATTTTCTACTTTTTCCACCTAATCTTTGGAATAGCATGTCAATATGAAAGGAAATTTTAAAAACTAAAGTCAACATTGGTTGTATCACCTGTAATTAAAATCCCAGAGATGTGTATCAATCTTAAATAGGGACTTCTGCTTTCAACAACTAACTTCTTAAGTATTTTCCAACTGCAGTAATAAAAAAATTCTGTTAATTCATTTTGGGCACTAAACAGGCCATAAAGGAAATGGGAGCTCACTATTTATCCTAGGGAGATAGAGCCTGACTAATGTCCTGTCACTTTTCACAGTATCCTGGGCTTTGGGGGCTACCTCCAGCTATATTGATGGAACCATATTTGAATGGTACCCTCAAGACACTTAGCATCCCCTAAGTACTCAGTAACCAAGAATGATTTAAAATGTAAGCTGAAATGAGACAAATAACTCACGAATAAGACACATAGCAACATTAGGGCTGTGAAAAGACTCTTCATTACTAAGCATTAAACCTCATTTTGATATGAATTTATAGAGTCAAACATTTATTTCCAATAACTGTGAACATTATCTCAACTGCCCTCAAATGAGAAAAGTATGCATACCATTTGCCTTCTGAAAAACATTCAATATAAGAAAATTTTATATTGGTCACATTTAAATAGTCATGTCTTAAATTTCTCAAGTAAATACAAATTGTAAAGAGAGACAATATACAGTTAGAACCAGAAATCTAGAACCCTAGATTCCAGTTACAGCTACAGTCATGTTAGCAAACTATTGCTATTCTAAACTTCAGTTATGTCATTTGCTAAATAAATTACACCATCTATTAAACTGCTACATACACAGTGATCCTGTGTGCTCGGTGTAAAAACATCCAACTCTTCACTTACATCCAATCCTATTCTTTCTACTACGTATAAAGTGTTTCCCAAAATAAAAACTAATGACTGATCGTCTTAGTTACTTTTTCATTGCTGTGACTCAATACCCGACACCCACAAATTTAGGAAAGGTTTATTTTAGCTCACAGTTTCAGATGGTCACAATCCATTCAGGGGCGGCCGGCAGCAATCAGGGTACAGGACAGAGGCAGAGGTGGAGGCAGCTTCTTAGGACATCACAAACAGGAAGGAAAACTGAGACTAACTGAGACTACTCCTAGTCCTCCAGGAAGGCAGGTGCAGCTTATATATCTTTTCAGGTCTCCGCCCAGTGATCAGCCCCTCCCTCCTGCATCCAGGTGTGGCCACTACACACCGTTAATCCTAACTCACATGCCTTTAGTCTTAACTGTAATCCACCCCTCCAGACCAGACCCCAATCCACCAACACCACATGGTTCCATAGACAATCCATAACATTAAAATACATGAGAGTTTTGGGGGACACTCCAGATCCTAACCACAACACTGATACATACTTAAAGCACGTGGTCTATTAAAAATAAGAAGAGAGGTATGAAGTGCACTCAGTGATTACAGAGATTGCCTGGCATGCCCAAGACCCAGGGTTCAATCCCCTAGTCCCATAAAAATTAAGTGTGTATAGTAACACGTGGCTATATCCCAGCACTCAGCAGTCTGAGGCAAGATGATTGCTATCAGTTCTACGCCAGCCTGAACTACGTAGTGATTTCAGGACCATCTGGACTACAGAGCAAGAAGCATTCTGTCTCATAAATTAATTAATCAATTAATTAACTAATAGGAAGAATGAATGCATCTTATATAAAACTGAATTATAGCATAAGGCTTAATGAATAATTATTAATAAAGCATAATGATAGACATTTTGGCCTAGTATGTTTAATCTTTCATTAAATTCAGTCACCCATTTTAAGGAGATGCCAAGATTACCTTGGCCTCTAAATGGCAAGCAGGTCAAAAAAAACAACAATTGTGAGAATCCATGCTAACCCAAGACAAGACCAATTATGATTATTATTTTTAATCATTATAGTATGTTTTTTAAAATCTAGGCATTGTCATCCAGAATATACTTCAAAACTCTAGACATTATGTAATGTGATTTACATTGATTTACATTTTCATAGGAAAATGACTACTCTTTTTTCTAGAATCACATTATCTGAATCTACTTCTGTCCAATCTCAAAGCCTATGCTCTAAACATTGCATTGTGTGCCTGTAGTTGCTATCATACCCTGATTTTTTTTCTTCTAGAGTCTGAAAAGACAATTTTAGGAGTATAAAGTGGAGAAAAATATGTACAATTCTGGCCCTGGATTTGGGTTATTTTAGTAGCCATCAGCCTTAAGCCAAGATTACATCTGCCATTTTGAAAGTGTTATTATTTAACAGAAGATACTTATTAAAGGACAATAAACTGAAAATAAATAAAAGTGATACCTTCTTTTTACCAGAGTTAGCCTAACTATTCCCAACGTAAATTTGCATGTATTTCTATTTCTAGATTATTGCCATAATTTTCACTCTTTGACTCAAAATATTATACTAAAATAATATTCAATAGTTCATTAACTTCTATTATCCATCTCTGCATCTAATGAAAAATCTAAGAAATCCTATACCAGAGAAAAAATAAGGGATGGAACTAAGATTCAGATACAACTCCCAAATAATCATAATCTTTATAATTGTGTTGACTGTAGACAGACTTCATTACAAGAATTCTGACATGTATTTGGGCCTTGTTACATTTTGCCAGTAGTAAACCACATGTCTACCTTTGGGCCCTGAGGAAAAGATTTTTGGATCAAAACTTTCTGTCCTCTAAATTCATTTTCCACAGTATTCTTCTTTGTTTATTTCTGTATAGAACCTACAAATCTAATTAAGAATGCTTAAGTCAATCAGAGAACTGTGCAAGGGTCTATCTCAGAACCTCCTCAACACCATGGAGACAGTTTCACTTAGTACATTTATTCAGACAGCTCTCCTTAACAATAAAAAGAAGAATCTGGAAATTTTCACAAGCTGATCATACGCAAGGTTTCACTGAGCCCAACTAAGACTTCGTCATCACAGGAAACACAGCCATATCTCCTGTGGCCCATGGTGGTAATGGTCGGCTTCTGCATCATTGCTTGGACAATCTGCCACTGATTCTTGTGGTCTTCACCCTGGTCTCCAAGCACTTAAAAACAGCTGGCAATCTGGATAGCCAATTGCGCTCTCACTTGTTGGTCCTTGAGCTCCTTAACAACACAAACCATTGTTGTAATGATATGGCCACACCTGTGGGCTTCCATCTGATGCATCCACCCTCTGCAGCCCATGGATAGAGCCTCTTTTTTGCACTCTGTCTTAAAATTCTGATCCCCTCAGAAAAGAGATACTTTATTTGAAGATCATTGTCTTCATGTAGCAACAGACACTTTATAAACACCAAGAGTTAGGAAAATTAGCACCAGCAACTGACGCAAGAGTAGGCATGAGATTTGCTTAAGAGTATTCTCTTGATTCTGAATTCCGATCATTTCCTCACTCAGTGGAAATATATGGGTGGAATCAGCATAGACTATTAGAAATCAAAGTTGCAGTTGCACTAAAGAACAGAATGTGAGTAAATAAGTATGTGAGACATAATAAATAAGAAAACCCAAAAGGAAATAATTTGAGAAGATGGTAAGAAAACATTTAAAAAGTGGGAGAGCCTCCATTTCAATGAACGCTACAACCGGAGCAGGAGGTATGGTTCAGTGGTTAAAGCTCTTGCCTACCAAGTGCTAAGTCAAGCACTACATACCCAATTTTGACTCCCCAGCACCACATAAATTAGACATAGTGGCACACTCCTGTAATCCTAGCACTGAGGAGGCTGAGACAGCAGGATTGCCATGAGTCCAAGACCAGCCTAGGCTACATCCTGAGTACAGGACCAGACTGGGCTACAGAGCAAGGCCCTGTCTCAAAAATAAATAAATAAATAAATAAATTAGCATAATTGTATAGATTGCTGAAGCATTTAATTTAATTACAATACTAAAACAAAAAATATGAGTGGAATATAGGAGAACAATTCATTGTAAAAGGCCAAACTCATTATGTGTGTTTCAATACATGGGCTACAACTTGTGAGTTGTAGGTCATTTTTGTCTCTGAGAGGGAATCTAACCCTATTAGAGACTGAAATTGCAAAGGTTACAAAGTATATATTTTCAAGACATTGCATAAAACATCATTGCTGTTTTGGAATTAGACATTATATTATTATTATTACAGTAAAAATTTATGGTGGCCCCTTGATTTCTTTTTTCTGTGTCCATAGCAAATCCATATAACATTGGCTGATGTTGCTAAAATATTTTTAGCCAGGGTTGGGGAAAGGTAAGGGCACTAAAGACCAAACCCAAGGACAAGATTCTCCTCTTAAGATATTGCTTGATAAAGATAGTGTTACATTTCTTACAAAATAGCAGACTTCTCTCTTGACACCTGATTTATGAATTCTTTTCATCTTAATTCCACGTGTGAATCTTTGCAGACTCCCAGCAGTGTTAACGTCAGTTGATCAACTAAACTAAGCTCATCTAGTAAAGAGCTTCCACTGCTTAACATTGCTCTAAATAGAGTCATTATTGTTGTTAGCAAATTGACAAACCTGTGATTATTGGCATTGCAGGCCACATGACAATCATTGTATGATTAAAAAACAAACTGTTCATATGTTTTTTATTGTTAGTAGAATTGAAATCATTTTTTAAGACACCAGTGATGAGAAATAACTTCTTGGCATGCCATGTGTTAGCAAATAGAGATTATTTTCAGTTACGTTTATTGATATTGCATGCAAAGGGCTTTCTGTGTTTTGGTCTTGACTATCCAGAGTGTGTTTTCTACAACTGGAGAGTCAAGGGTGTCTCAAGGTGGCATAGTAACTTGCTTAACAAACAATATTGATCACACATAAATATCAGCACTCTCGGGTCTGTCTCTCTTTGAGTTTAAACGTGTTACTATTGGCTACCTGTTACATTTACCCATGGACACCCTCAAACTGTGCTCTTGAGTCTTTATTGTAGACCACTACGTTCACTCAGCCCCCCTCCTCTGCCTTGGTTTCATCCGTTTTTCATCCACTCCTGACTCAGCACCGTCATTGACCTAATTATTACTATAATTTTCAGCTTTTCAGTCTGTAAACAACTCTCAGCGCTCATTATCCTAAAAAAGAAAACATACTTCATTTAGTTTCCTTATTAAACTTTCTTTCATTTCTTGAGGAAAAAAAGATATTCTCAAAGCAGACACCCTGTTACCTAGAGTAATCCAGATGTGTGCTTTACCTATCCCATGTAGCGAGGGCTATGTTGTTGCTGTTGGGACCTTTCTTCCTTCCTTCCTTCCTTCCTTTCTTTCTTTCTTTCTTTCTTTCTTTCTTTCTTTCTTTCTTTCTTTCTTTTGTTTGATACAGGGTCTTGCTCTGCAGTCCATACTGGTCTGGAACTCACTATGTGGCCAGGCCCAGGCTGGCCTAGAACTCACAGCCATCCTCCTGCAACCACTAGATCTTGTTGATCTTTGCATCTTCAGCGGCTTTCTCACTAAAATGGATTCCAAGGAGTTGGAATTACTTATCCTTTCAATCCTTACAGTATAATTCAATCTTTAATTTTAACCACTGTTTCTACTTCAACGTAGTGAACATCGCATCTCTCCTCACCTCCTGTCCACGACCTCCCATAGCAGACTAGTGATCGTCTGGCTCTTCGTGGCAGCCCCACTTCAGAGATGCCGCTGTGTCCATCCACTCTCTGCATATGCTGTCCTCGTGTGTTTCCCATCTTGCTAATGACGCCACAACTTACAGGGCTAAACAAGCCAGCAGTCTGAGTATCTTTCCTGCATGTCACCCACTATAGCACAACTGGGACTTGCTGTCCGCCTTGGTAGGTCATAGCCAGAGCTTCAGCAGCCTTCAATTAGATTTGAACTTTATTTTAGCCATCAAAACTTTGCAATCTGTTCTCAATTTTCTATTTCCATCATGCTCACCCTATGCTTCATCCAATTTCTCAATATGTGCTGAATTTCTGCCCCCTTCCTGCTACCTCAAGCTTCCCCTAAATGTCCTTCTCTTCTTTCTTTTCTTTTTTCAAATATTAGATCTCCTACTAATCCCTATTCCAGTAACACCTTGCCAGGAAGCCTGCCTGTGTTTTATAGAAAAAAGCTCTTTCCTGCTTCAAACACACAGCTCTAGACAATTTAGCAATTTCTCACGGAGTATTTATTATCTATCAGGTAAGAGTTATTCACGTATATTTACTTCATATCCTGCAAAATTGCACATCCTCTCTTCATGGTACCTAATGCACGTTAAACTTCTTCCTAATTTCATTTTATTCTGTAACCTGGAGAAACACCTAAAGTAGTTAAAAGCCCACACAGCAAGGTGTACTAAATAGGCAATCTTAAATTATACACCGAATTAATTCAGTAAACTTTTCAGGTGATAGTTGAACACCTATAGCGAAGAAAGTTTTGTACATAGTCAGTGTCTTGAGAGAAATGATTCCAGGATCTCAGCTGTGTTCTGAGAGGTAAATATTGCCAAAAATCTGACCTCCAGAGAAGCAGAGTGTTACTGTATAACCACAGGCTTCTTGCCAAGGGTGTGTAATTAGCAACAGAATCAGCTGGCATTACTAAACTATATTTTGCTTCTTTAATCTCCTTTTCCTCTCTTTTGTTTTCCTTCTCCCTGTTTGTGGCTGATAGAGCCAGATGATCGATAACCTTTCTTTCACCAACTCTGATCATCATCTTTGCTACTGCCTGGGTGCTATTATTCACTTTAATACATTAATCCTCTGGTTGAAATTCTTAAACCACAATTCTTTATTAAAGGACCATCTTGGCATCCACGTGCTGATAGCAGCTTGTCTGATGTTTCAAAAATAAATAAATCTGAATGAAGACTCTTTTCCCCAAAAGATCTGACTAAAGAGAAAAAGAGAAATATATTGAGAGAAAATTTTTAGCTCACTGACACAAAGATACGGAAAGAAAGACGAATCTTATTATATAAATTAGAGAACGGGAAAAACGCACCTTGTGATTACAATTAGATGTCAGTGTGTCATTGAATGACAAAGTGTTCAGAAATATTGTGGTGTTTCATTGGATTCACCCTCATTTCTATCACTATGAGCAACAGAACATGCCCTGTACTAGTTAGTAGACCAAACCTTTGCACAATTGCTGTACCCTTTGCTGGAACCCGATGATTTTTGCTCCTTTTCAAAAAGATATTAAAGTGACAGTGTGACAGGCCATTTTTTCCACCACACACACTAAAACTAGTGTGCGTGCAGCAGAACTCTGCCAAAGCACGTTGCATTCATACAAAGATCCACACAGATCTTAATCATAAAATAATCCATTCTGTACTCTGTTTTTATGACATTTATATGAATCTGGCCACTGCCTCATCAAGCAGTTCACAGAGGAAAATTGTTCTATTTATGTGGTCGAGACAGGGTGGACTTGATTTTCAAGCAAAGAGAGAAAGAAATAATGTTTTGTAGTCACAAATCTGGAACTCAAAAGAACTATTTTACACCATTTTGTGACTCTATTTGCAACCGAGGATCAGAAGACATGAGATTCTGTTCTTCTGTCCCCTGTTAGTAGTAAAGTCATATATTGATATTTCTGAAACCAGGAGACTGAGTGAAAACACCTGGGAATAGTTTTGTCCTTCTTTTCTATATAATTGCAAAAGGCAAGGAAACGTATGTGTGGGTAAAAGTAGAAAGGAAACTTTCCAACGTGCATCTGCTTTAATTTATTCTTGCCCCGGCATTTAAAAAATAATTTTCAATTAGTATCCACCAACTTCTACTCTTTTTACTCTTTTAAGTATCTTGAATTCACACACACACTCAAGAAAAAAATATAAGAAAGTGCCCACTAGCAGGTTTGTGATGATGCCAAAAATGAACTTACGCACCTTTTCAGAGTGAAATCACTTTCTGTATTCTTGTAAGACAAGTAGAAATGATGGCAACGGTTTGTTTCACGTAACACATCTCAGTAAGCTAATTTTCATGATAAACTATGTGAGTATATAACCCAGGTAAAAATATCTACTGGATATACTGAGCTAATATTCCACTCAGCCGTACTGTTCTGGCTTCATTAAACACACTCCCCAAGAAACTTCAGTTGCATGCCGTCGCTTAGGATTTCCTTAGATGTGACAATCATCGCTTCAAGATAGAAACTAGACTCTGATCATCCAAACCCAGCATCAGTAACAAAGATCTGAATTCAAGTTTTCCAGTTTTTTTTTTTTTTAAATGTCACCATTACTTAGTTGGGCTTGTAGTTATTACAGAAGGACCTAGAGTCAGATATAACAAATAACATGTGACTTAGGAGCCATATAAATTGTGAATTTTTTTACTCATTTCATTAAAAAATAAACTTCTTCCCCTTTTTTTAAATAATAAAAACATGTTTCTTTTCTTTTAGGACAAAGAGAGGAAAAAAGGGACATGCCAGTAGTGTAAAAATCACAAGAAACTGAATTAATATGAATAATTATCTAATGATTGTTTCTAATTAAATAAGGATAGTATTCGGGGTGGATTTCTCTCTTCAGAAACCACTGGTATTTAGGTACATGGCACACAGCACTTTCTTTCTCTAGCCACTCCTGCCCTATATAAATGAGAGCATAAATGGACACATAAACTCCATATGAATCATTAGACTGCAAGATACTGTTACCCTGAGGCTGTTATAACTCACATATATTCCCTTCCTTCAATTTCAAATCTTTAAAATATTTTCTTTTCAAATACTTATAAAAGCACGTATGGTTGAAATAAAAATAAAGCACATACAGATGATATTTTTAAGCACAGCATTCTCATACCAGAGGAAAGTAGCCAGACATGTTCTGTTTCTCTGAATCCTATATATGTTCAGGAGAAATAAAAGCCTAAAAGCAGTGAGAACCAAGAAGAGCTTTCAGAACAGCTCTGAAGCATTTGCAATCATCATTTAGAAAAAAAAATTGACGTATCTCATGGACGATACCATCCTAACATTAAAGTTCATGACAGAGTGTGCATTCGTTATTAAAAGTGTAAAGGTGTAAAAATCTGTGTTTCAAATGCAACCACTATGTGAGGGTGAGATAAGTAGGCAGAATCTCAAGCATCTGAAAGTATATTAAGGTTTAAAAATATTTCTTTATTTGTTAAAGTAAAAAGCTGTAATTTGACCTCAGCACATCTATTTAATGGTGCCACCTACATTTAACCAATGATAAAGTATTGAAAACAATCCTGAAAGTAATGTTTGCCAGAAGCCCTGACGATCCAAAACCTAAAAGTCTATTTTCTGAAAACAAAGGACCTTCCAGTAAGCACGTAAAGCACTCCTACATCACATCTTGGAAAAGTTTTAGGATGCTAGCTTTTTTCAGGTAATAAGGAAGCTGAATACATATCTCAATTTGTGTGCGTGTGTGTCTTGTAGAATAACAACAAACTTCTGCAATACTCCTTGAGGAGAGCAAAGAAGTTTAGCGCTTTTTTTCCCCTAATCTGACAGATATCCAATTTCCTAACCTGTGCTTTACTTGATAACACTAAGATTTAAAGAAGTGATATCCTTTCTACATAGAGAATGACTTCTATGTCAAATGTGGTTTGACCATATGAAACTAGTCATACCAAAGGCAAAACAGTGCAAAGTAGGTGCCATATTAAAATAAGAGCCCACACGCAGCATTTGGGTAGTGAAGTCCAAGCACTGAACACAACTTGGTAATGTGGCACAAAGCATTTTCTGGGAACCTGTAAGCAATCGCACAGAGGAGCCACATTATAACGTCGTAATGCACATTTAAGTTGTGTGATCATAACTATATGCATAACTGGGACAAATACATAAAGAAAGAAATAAGAAAGTTTTGTTGCATGGCAAGGTAATTCTGCCAATTATTTCTACAGAATAAATATGAAATAAAAAATAAAGCCACTCTTTCTCAGTTCTCATGTGGCTTTCAGATAGTAAACAGCCTCCAGGACTGTGTTGACACTATTGTTTAGAGATAACAGTTACTTCCTACAATGTGACCCTAAACAGAAGTCAACTACCTTTCTTATGTTATAATAAAAATAAATCCACGTTAGTGCTGGGCAACAACCTTACTCTCTTACAGTCATAAAAATCTAGACTCATGGTCTCCGATGCAGCAACTTCCTAAGGAGAAAATTTTAAAGTAATTTTTATCTAATACAATTTTCAGCTCATGTCCTGATTTTAACTCATTTCCAGCTATACATAAGAGTCTATACTTTTTTTTTACAGAAACATCTAATGTTGCCAAAAGAGCTGTTCCCTGGTACCCATTAAAGAAACCAATTGGCAAAACAAAGAGATTTTAATGAGTATCTACAGAATGCCAAGCTAGATGCTACAGGCAATAAAGGAAAACATACTACATCATATCAATCCTCAAGTAATTAAAAGATCATGCATGAGTTAAATCACGGAGAGTGGGCCCAGTTTTTTAGTGCATAACAGTTGTGAACTTTTGTATTCTATGAGCTAAATCTCAGAATGATTAGAAGGGAAAGGTTGTGATTGTTATAAGGAATAATCCAAGGAAACTTTATGTCTGTCGTGCTTGAGACGAGTATTTAGTGGAGAAATATGAATCACACAGTGAGTGCATTTCAAGATTAAAGTTATTGCTACATGGTTAAATGACTAATGAGATCTAAATACATAATTCTAGTTTAGAACTGTTCCCTAGCACCTAAATAATGATGAGGGAGGTAGGGAAGCAGGGTGGCACATTCAAACATAGCAAATTTGTTTCCCATTATTATTTGGAATTCTAACAGAAAGATTTTTTAAATGTATTAAAATTTCATTTGTCTTTCAGAGAAACCATTGACTTGGCACATTGAGTTTATCACCAACGGTCCTTAGATTTTTTTTCACCAGTGAATTGTGAATTAGTCTAGCCTACATACAGAAGGAGATTTTTAGTCAAAATGCAAAGTCAGTAATTCACCATGGAAGTTTTGAAGCAGATCAAATTCATACATTTGCATATACAGTTCCATGAAATTGTCAATAAAAACCAAAGATTGTAAAAGAATATCCAAAAACAATTACTAATTTCTATTATGTTGAAAGGAGACAAAAAGATCAACAGAACTCTCATGAAAACAACAGCCTAATGAAGCTGTTTTCCATTTTGAAAACCTTTTAGCCAACTAAAATTGTGGCCAAACCAATCACCTACATAAGAATAAGCTCAATCATGGTACAATTGACACCACTTTATTTTTCATAAAACAGTCTGCTGTTCATATACAAAGTGATGTTCTCAATTTAACATTGTTGCAGAGACAGGTTAGCCCAAGCTCTGTTACCCTTGAAAACACAGAGCCCAACTGGAACACAGTAAACTCTGTTGTTCACCACAGCCAACTGCAAGAAAAACAATAGAAGTAACTGCAAGCTGAAAGTGAAATTCCGATTTCTGCAAAATGCCAATATCTGGCTAACCATAGGCCACCAGTGTGTTGTGGCAAACGGGAATGAAGGTGTCTTGTTTTGATCAAAGTTGCCAAGATGTCCACAAAACAAAGAAACAGAGTTTGGACAAAAGACTACCAACAGCAGCAAATCGCGGGAAGTCTAGACTAGCAAGCAGTCCAGCAAGGATGGATGGCAGAAGCCTCCATCTCTCTTCCTGGGAGTAACGCATGTACAGATAGCAGCACCGTCACCAGTGTTGTCTTCCAAACAAAGGGCCACAGTCTAGGGAGAACAATTGTAATTACTGTCAAAATCACTTGTGCACTCAGCGATTCCAATAGGGACAATCAGATTAAGTGGCAGTGGCAACTTCTCAACATAAAACACACTTGCTGCAATCCAAACTGGATTTAAAGAGAGGTGAGCCACCGTTTTAGTTGTTTAATCTGGTTACATTTGAGCTAAAGTAGTTCACATTTTGAGAATGAGTGAATCAAAGGCGTAATTGTTTTTGTCATCTGCACAGCAATTTTACTCCTGAATGCATTGTTTTAGGCAGGAATTAATAAAAATTGCATGTGCTTCAGGTGCTGGGTAGATCACCCTTTTCCACACAGCCCAGCCTGAAGCTGTGAATGCTCCTTTTCTTATTATCAGTTAATAATTCTCTCTCATTGAGGCAAATTAGGAACTTGACTGTGTTAGAGAGTCCAGAACACTGCTAGAGGCAAAAGGGGCTAAATGGCAGAAATTCCTCTCTGAGCGAGATGCATGAAGCACGACATTGTGTCCACCACAAAAGCTGCTCTGTAGTTTTGATCCTTTCTAATTTAATTAGCCCAAGAGGTAGCGCATTAATTTGCCAAGAATTCTTCTGATGCGAAAGCTGCCCTTATTGCAGTGAAGGGAAAAAATAACCTGCGTGCTACAGTGGCATGCCAGTAATGAAAGGGGGTTATTTTTGTGTTACAAATGGCATCGCAGAGTTACAAGAGACCTTTAAACCTTTTTATCTCTGGTTAGGTCATATGTAACACAGTGCAACACAAAGCGCTAATTAACCAATTCTGGTCCAGAAATCTTTTAGAACACTGGAGAGAGTGACACAGTTAGAGCCCAGGTCAAAAGCGTTTGCTTGGTTCTGCATTGAAAAACTGAAAACATCTTCTGGGGTATATATTAAAAAAAGAAGAAAAAAATCATCAATCGGCAGATCAGTGACTCCACAGACTCAGCGCGCTAGATATTCATGTTGGTCTTCGCTTTCTTTCTGTTTAATGATATTCTTTATGTGGGTAAGCTGGAGCCTTGAAGTCCCTTAGAAGGTCTCTTGGCTCTTTATGCTGTATTTATTTGGTAAATTGTCTCCATGTTAATCTTTTTCATCAAATACTTGGAGGCAGTTTGAAAAACTTTGATCAGATCTACCACCACCAAGCTTCTTCATGGCCATGTGCTTCGGATATGCGCTCGTGCACTCAAATGGGTCATTTACTCATTAAAGTACAAGAAACATGCATCCTAGCATGATAAGTTCTCCCCAATACTTTGAACTGTTAATTAAGCCTATGTAATCATGTCTCCTGTTTGCAGAACTACTTCTTTTCTTGAAATTACAGGATCCCATTTGGGGACTTTCAACACCCTTGTCGCTTTCCCTCGCCACTTTCCAATCCTGCCGTCTGAACGTAGCTGGATTAAAACACTCACTCCCAAAATAAAACTCAAGAAAACCTGAGGTTTATTAATTCTCCTGTTCCTTTAATGAAAACCGTTGGGAGTAAAGCATCGATATTTCCCTCTCTGCCTGCTTCTGGCTAGAAATCAGTGAACTGAGGAGCAGTGGCATTTCCAGTGTTTTTGTGTTATCTTATAGATACCCAGAGGCATCATACGTAGCCTATTTATGGTGTAGGGTAGGACTGAGTAGTCAAACTGCTAAGAGGAAATTAGCATCATCGTCTAGAGGTAAGACAGGATGGAACCAGGCGGGAGGGAGTGGCCAAGGGTGAGAGGGCAGGATCTGGAGAGAGAGGAGAATATCTGGGGAGAGGAAGGGAATCTTTTTAAAAGCAACTCTGTGGGCAATGGGGTGGGGCAGTTAACAACTGAAAAGGAAAAAAAAAGGAAGGAGAGTAATTGGGTGTTAATAGCAAGGGAAAGAGAGGGATGGAGGGAGAATCAAATGTGAAGAATTTCTTAGTCTGGCAACATTTCTCATGGACAATAATGTAAATTCATCTAGTTTCTTAGACATATTTTTAAATATCTTCATATTTGTTCAAAGTAATGTACATCTAGATAATTTTGTCCAAACCTAGAAATACTTTTAAGAGTATACTGTATAATTTTTAAAACCCTTAAATTAGCTAAACTTTGTTCTGAACTAAATGTTCTTATTTTTATTTTCTTTTTCTTCTTTCAGATCCTGTTTAAAACTCAACAGCTACTTAAGTAGCGAAATGACCATCGTTACTCAAATTTAAAAGCTCATAAATAGTCTCATTATTATTATGAATAAGAAGACTCAGAGGAGAACTTGCTTTCATAGATACATGTTAGAATGTTCTGAATTTTTTTAGGTTGTCCAAAAGATTCGAAAGGGTAAAAAGATTTTTTAATACACGGTAAATTCTTCTAAAATACTGAATTAAAATGAAAAACAGATGACACATTTATTCTGCCTTTGGCTTCTGTAACATCAAACAGCACATTTTCTTCAAATGGTTTCATCAGTGGACCAACCAGCAACTTCTTAAATTGATTGACTCAAACCTGTCACATATTTGATGATTGAAAGTTTATAGATTAGTCCTCACTCTTTTTCATCTGTTGATGTGTTATAAATCTCTTTCAATGAATTAAAAAGCTTGTGTTTCTTTACAGATAATTTTAAACGTTTAAGCAAAATGAAGATACAAAATAAAAATAAAGTGTTTGATTTCATTAAAGATATAACTTGAATTTTGAAATTAATTTTTACTAAGTGTGTTTTTTCTTAAATGGAGAAATACAATGTAGCTATTGCTTAGAAAGAAAACACTGACCAACAGTACACTTTTTCTCAGAAAGCACTGAACAATATCTATCTTTTTACCAAGGTGAGATACAAACCAGTTGACAACTATAGATGAAATGCAACTAGGAATGTTCCAACCTGAAGTGTAAAAACAAATTATTTTGATCCAATGTTTACTAGCCAAGTGTAGTGGTGCACACTGTAATCCCAGCACTTGGGAAGTTGAGGCAGGAGGATTGCTCTGAATTCAAGGACAGCTGAGTTAGATGGTGACTTAGGAACCAGCCTAGAGGACAGCAGAGTGAGGCACCTTCAAAGAAATAAGTAAAAATAAAAAGAGACAATATTTAAATATTTATAAGTAGAGAAAAGCTACTCTCTGTGATGTGAAAAAACAGACTCCACAACCCTAAAACTCACTAAACATTATAATCTCAGAATACACACTGTAGGATCAAATCATCTACTCCCAAGGTAAAAACAAGCACCCTCAGTTCTCAATCTCTGCTTTTTTAAATAACATGAAACCCACACAAGGATACTGAGACTGGGAAGACATATATTCCTTGACAGTTTCTGAAAATCTGCTGATAATTTAAACCATAGGAATCTAGGCTGGGGGGAGTTGAACTGAAGAGTATAAAATCTTCCCTAGAGAGAAAGGAAGATCACATCACACATCAAAAGCAAGATTTAGATTTCTTCCCAAACAATCCAAAAATGAGAAAGGACATGTAGTCACCTACATATTGATCAGTATGGGCCTGGAATGAACACCACGTGGTGGAGCAGCTAGATTCACAGCCTAAGCAGATGACGCACTAGAAGCCTGGACTCTTTACAAAGATGTGGACAGAAAAGCCACTCGGACAAATATGCGAGCCATTGAGGATGAAGATAAAATAATAAAGCAAGGTCCCTAATCTTGAGTAGTGCACGGTACAATGCAAGAAAAAGGCACATTGTCATACAGTCCCTCCTCAAACTCTGGAGCACACTATAACATATCTGGTACAAATATATATTACATGGATACAGGCGTACCACTCTCTCTCTCTCTCTCTCTCTCTCTCTCTCTCTCTCTCTCTCTCTCTCTCTCCCCCCCCCTCTCTCTCTCTCTCGCACACACACACACACACACACACACACACACACACACACACGTATACTTTGATTGTTAAGAGACCTCCAGACACTTGGAGAAAGAACTTCTTCCACTTAACAGCATGCTTTCATCTGGAAGCTTTCCTCTATCTTCTGGTCTTTTATTTCAATAGGTTTTTATGAGTCGAACATATGCAAGGTTGCTAAAGCCCACTCAGAATGGCACAGGCATAAGCTCATTCTTGGAAGAGGTTGGCAGCAGTAGGAGTTAGTAGTCAGCTCTAGAACAGGGGGAAGTAAATAAAGAGATGACATATAGACACAATACTTTAACAATATAGAAGTAACTAGTTATTTAGGAATGCATCTTAATAGCACAAGTAGTATTTAAGAAAACGTTTTCTTTGTGTAGCTGTCACTGGTTTCCAAAGCTCCTGATTTAGGAAAGAATATATATTTTTCAAGAGCCATTAGCATCACCTGGAGAATATAAACAATGAACTCATCTAGGCCTACAACGGACCAACTAGACAGACTCTCTGGAGAATGGCCCAGGAGGCAGAGTGACTGAAAACTCCCCGGTTGATATGAATGTGCAGCCGTGACAGATGCAACGTGCATATATTTAGGCACTTACGATTATTGTCTCATGTTCATCATTCCTTAGCAAAAGGAAAGGGTCCTAAGCATTTTTTGAAAATGTCATTATGAAAACTTCAAGATATAGTTAAAACTCAAAATCCTTTAATAGTAAAGTGGATATTTAGGGTTTTGCTCATATCCATATTTAAATAAAATATGCAAGATATATTAAATGCTAATAATAAATGAGCCTCTTAAAATAGGGTCTTAGTGAGCAGATGGAGCTTGGGTCAGAATAATAATGCAAAATTTTTATTCAAGTTACTCCCTTCCACCCACATCCTGTTTTCTATTCTGTATCAGGGCTCTATGGTACAGAATTTAGATAAGTTACAAGTAAGTAGGTTTAGGTAATACTGATTAGGAAGAAAGTCTCTTTCATGTAAATATTTAATAATTTTATGACTATGTCTATTTTCCCAGTAAAAACACAAGCTAGGATGTGCTCCACGCAGGAAGGCTAATGAGATAAGAAAGTGTTTCTCCTTTCTAGGTCCATTTACAAGGTATGGAAACTCTGATTAGCTCTGGCATATAAACCACCAAAAATGTTCTTGCTAACTGGGCAACATGTTTTCTAGAGGTGCAGAATCCACTTTGTTTCTATCACTTGTCAGAGTTAAGTATAAATAATGTACAAACAAACAAACTGTGCCAGTAGAAAATGTAATATTTGTTTATGAGACACTTCCACAATCTGACAGTGGCCCTCTGTTAACAATATTTAGGCCATTACCATATTGGCCAAATTTTACAAAAAAAAATCTTAATCTTTGTGTAATGTTAAATAGCTTGAAAACTTCTCTCGTGTCTGGCTTCTAATCTCAGATAAAAATCAGAACAGAGATACTAATTTTAATGATCACGATGTCATAGTAAAATCTAAGCAAGAAGAAAAATGAACTAACACCCTGTCATATAACGGGCTAAAATTCTCTTAATCCTGGTGTCCCCAGACACTGGAATTTTGCAAGCCCAAAAAATTTCTTCAAAAATGTTAAAAAGTGAATGAGAATTACTATTAACTTTTTAATCTTGCCAAGGAAGGACATTAAATAGACAGAATGAAAGTATATCCACTATTATCATTACAATTATTATACCATATTAAATACCAGAAAGTGGGAAGTACAGAACATTTCCATAAAAAGATTCTATAAGAAAAAATACACTTGATAAAACCTGTGTTTTTCTTCAATATTCATTTCACTGCAGTCCAGTGCAAATGTCATCACAGATGACCCTTAAACCATTCACTAGTATTCTGAGTCATATTCTAAAGATGTTTTTAGTCTCCTGCCTAATTTCCCAGACACCTTTGTTGCAGCCTCTCTAATATCAACTCAGAGCTTCCCTTCTAGCCCATTTCAGGGCCATCTGCTATAATTACAATAAAACAGAACAGAATATTCTTCCCTAGCTCAGAACTTACAGATCTACCTGAGCCTGCAATATTAACAACACGAGTGGCTTCCATCAAAGATTACAAGTATATAGAGCCACAATTTTTTATCGCTTGTTTTTTCTCTCTTAGATAAAAGTTTAAGCAAGAAATGAGACTATGAACCTGTTCTCTGTGAATAAGAAAATGAAGCCACAGCTTGGCAGTCTTATAAGTTAAGGTTGTTCTGTGGTGTATGTGTTTTCGTACACCTAGCTAAAGAAGAACAAGGTTCCCTTATCTTACGAACATTATTACACGATATTCAGCATATGGGATTAAAAATGTCTTGTCTGTGTTCTATGTCCAAACTTGAAACCTTTAATCTGCCACGTTAGAGATAAATTTAGTACTACATAGTAAATGTATCTACCTGTGATGGTTAAGTTTAATTGTGTGAGCCTAATAGGCTCGGCAGCCACCTAGAGAATTAATAAAGTACACGCATGGGTGGGTCATGTAAATGTGACTTTGGATCCTACATAAGGTCTTGGCTGTCTCTTCTCTGTCTTCGCTGGTATCATTCCCTCCTCAGGCCACCATGAACCTAGCAGCTTTGCCTCACTGTGCCCTTTGACATGAGGTTCAATTCTTAGAAATCGACATAGTAGGGACCGAATCCACTGAAATTACGAGGCAAATTAAACGTCACCTTCTTTTAGTTACAGATTCTGGGTATTGTATCTCAGTGACGGCAAAGGTGACCGATGCAGAAGACTGGTATTGAAGAAGCGACGCCTGAGAAATGACTGTACTTGACCATGCAGTCTCCAAGCCTTTGAAACTTTCTTGCAGACGATTTGGAAACATCTGGAGATGCAAGCTAGAGGAGCTTTTAGTTACCGTTACCGTGAGCAGATCCGGTGAGTGGTGGTCCCACAGGACTGCAGAAAGCCCGGGCCCAGCATGGGAGGTTTCCCTAGGAAAGAGGAGTCTTAGCAACAACACTCATTTTGTTCCTTTCTTCTTCCTTTCATTATTTTTTCTTTTATCTCAGTTGTTCTTTCTTTTTTGATTGACAAAAAAAAAATGAAGTTTTAAGCCATTAGCCTTTAAAATATCATTTAACATTGATTCCCAAAGTATTCATAGGCAGGTTTTTGCTATGACTGGAACTTCAGAGTGGATTTCGAAATTTCAGTCTGATGTAATTGCGCAATGTCTTAGAGAAGACATGCATAGTTGCCTTGAAAAAGAAATCACCGCAAGCTCTGAAAACTTGGATTGCGCTTGAGTTGACTGTGTTAATGGAGATAAATAAAAAAGCCTGTGTGCAGTCAAAAGTGAATCAATTGGTCAAAACTTAAAAGATTTTTATTTTGAAAAACAGGCTCAAACGCACATGTATGTAGAGCTGTGTTTATGAAGGGCAAATACTTAACCCAAAACATTAACCCTTTGATTCCAGGCAGAAGTGGATACCTCAACCTAGTCCACATACTATTAGGTTTATCTGATTATTCTCTTACTATTCTAGGTTTGCTAAACACACTTCTTTTAACAAATTAGATGCCTGGAAGGCTCCTGAAAGTGAGTTTATCTGCAATTAGTCACAGTCTCCACTCTAATAAGACAGCACTGGGACTCCCCACATCACTCATCCTGAGCAACGGCGTCTGTCTTGGTGCGTAACTGAAATCAGCCTGTTGAACAGGTAAGGTTGAGGACAAGGGTAAACTGCTCAGTTCATGAAAGATCTGGCCATTACTGAAACTTCTTAGGAGAAGGTATTGTTCATTGTGATCATCTTTGTTTTATGACTTCTGTTGATAAAAGATTTGTTAAGACCTCACAGAGGTAGAAACTTACTGTAAAAGTAAAGCTTAGCTTTCCCGTTCCTCCAAAAGACATGGTTTTCTTTGTTTTTCTTAAATCAGTATTAAAATTTAATACATATATCTAGCACAGTGCCTAGAACAGAGTTGATCTCAATAGTCACTTTTCTCCAAAATCGATTGACAGCTTTTAAAGACAAAAACAAAAGGATACTTAATTTCAACTTCAGCAAGAATATGAAGGAAAATAAACCACATCAAAATTGGAATTTTATTTTTCTGACTTTGGAACACTAATCCTTAAAAGTTGAAAAGAAAAAAAAAAAAAGAAATACCAACAGCATGGGCGAGAAATAAAGTGGAAGTTCTTATTCTAAGTATGCAGGCTCTGATAAGGAAAATGTTACTTCCAGAGGGGTGGCATTTATTATAAGAACTACTCACACAATCACTCCCATTTAATTATCAAAGAATTTTTTTCAGAAAGCTTTTCCGTGTTCATACCCAAAGTCATAGAGGACTGTAAAACATCTCTCCTAATGCATTGGTGGTTAATGAAAGCACCTGGAATTTTGCAGGAGACACTAACAGAAGTTCACTAAGAATGTTACAGGATACACTTTGGTGTCTACATATACAAACAAGAATACAACTGCCCATCAAAAGAGAAATACAGCAGATATGCCTGTGTTTGTGATAGATTTATCCTTAATAAACCCAAAAGGCAGATCTCTCTGCTCTCTTCTTTCCTCCTCCCGTCTCCCTCACTCTTCTCTCTCTAGTGAATGTTACCAGCTCTGGTACTGATCCCACGGCTGGGACATAGTTGTTGGCCATTTTCAGGCATTTGATCTGACTTGTGATGGTATAAGATCTGGAAGCAGATGATGAACAAAACCGTAATAGTAGAAGAGAACTTGCTTTTCTATCGTATCCTGTTCTGCTCTAGTCCAAGAATTTTATTAGTACTCTAGCCAGGAAGAATTAACTGTTATCATAAGATATGTATTTATTTACTTATTTGCATTTTGCTTGAAGATGTATGTCCTACAGATTCACTTAAGTGTAATTGCATACAACTTGGGGAGAGCATGCTCAGCTACCCCATTGCGAGCGCTGCCCCTCCCTTCTGCCCTTCCTTTTCTCGCCCCCTTCCGCTCTCACATCTCTTCCGGTTCCAGAGAGCCTACTTCCCCTCGTCCTATACTTTCTCATTAAGAAGGGCGTCCCTCCTATGAAATTCACAAAAAGAAAAGACACATGATACTCTTTTTTCTGTGTCTTTTCTATTCCCTGAGTTTTATTAACTCAAGGTGACCCCATTTTCTGACAAATCCTTCCTAGCTATCTTTCTTTACTACTGCCTAATATTCCATTGCACTACATTTTCTTTATCTATATCTCTATAGGTGGTCATGTAGGTTGTTTTCAGGAATAAGCTATCATGGTTGTATTGCTATAAATGTTGATATGTATGCATCTCTATGATATGACAACTTCAGCTCATTTGGGAAGATTATTTCTACATTCAAATTTCTGAAGAATCTTCAAACTCCTTCTCTCAGAGATTTTTCTACCTTGCTGTCCTACCAACAATGTGCAAGTGTTTATTTTTCCCAAAACCTAACTAACACTTGCTATTTTTTTGAGTTCTCAATAAAAGACATTCTTCCTGTAGTGAGATACATTTCCAGTGTTGTTTTGATTTGCATTTACCTGGCAGCCAAAGATGTTAAACATTTTTTTCATGTGCTTATTGACCTCTTATACTTCTTTGGAAGTATTTTTGTCCTTTTTTAAGAGGTCATATATTTGGGGAAATCTTTTTTTTTTATTTTTTATGGAGTCCAGTTATTAATTGTCTGTTTGAATAGTAGCTGGCAAAAGTTTTCTCTCATTCTGTGTGCTGTCTCTTCACCATTTATTTATCACCCATTATTGCCAATTTATTTATTGTTTCCTTTGCTGTGCAAAAATATTTTTTGTTTTGTTTTTGTTTTTTAACTTTGACAAAGAGGCCAAAACCATCCACGGGACTAAAAACAGTGTCTTCAACAAATAATGTTAGAAAACTGGCTATTTCAGAATGAATTTAGACCCATATCCTTTGCCTTAAACTAAAATAAAATCAAAGTAAATCAAAGCACTACATATCAAAAGAAAAACACTGAACCTTCTGGAAGACAAAATAGGTAAAACACTGGAAGACATTGGGACAGGAAAGGAGTGTATGAACAGAATGGCAAGTGAACAAAAAAGTAGCAAGAACCAGCAAATGATGCCACAGCACAAGGTATTTAATAGCTGTTACTTCATGTAAGTTATATATATATATATATATATATATATATATATATATATATATTCAATAATAAAATTTAAGATATTGATCATTGCTGTGCAATAAAGTCATGCAATATTACTATAGAAAAATGTAAACATACTTCAGAATGACTGGCCACAAAAGACATGAGAGATAACAGTTAAGCTAAGCACTTACGAATTCACAGAGAGTCCAGGAGATAATAATTTCTAGGCAAAATAGCTATTATAAGTTTCAAAAGCAGAAACAAGTCTTCCTCATCTCAGTGAAGGAAGTGAAGAATTCCATGGGGGAACCAACAGACAGCCAGGGTGGCTGAAGTTTTGGTTTTTGAGGAAAAGAATTGCTACATGTGGCTGAAGGTACCTTTGGACCATGGCAGGAGGCTGAGATTTTATTCTCTGCACGATAAGAAACCACGGAAAGAATTTAAGCATGAGAATGACATCATTTAGTCACTGTGGATGCTCTGAAGAAAATGGATCTATGAGGAGATGATAAAGAGGAAGACCACTTAGGAATTTACCACAAGGGAAGTAAAGTTTGTAAGGGGAAAAAATAGATTCACATAAAGCAATGATAGTGGTGAAAGTAGACGGGCTCCAAAGTATTTCTGAAGATAAAATTGACTGAGTTGGTTGTTCAGTTAGAAAAGGAGTCTTGGCAGAATTTATCCTCAGATAGAAGAGCTGAGCTGTGTGGCAGGAATTTGAAGGTGCATCCTCAAGGTCTTCAGCTCAGTCAACCCAAGCCTATTGATACTTCATGAGAGTTCAGAAAGCATCATCTTAGACAGAAGCATGAAAAGGGACTATTGCTCACAAGTGGTGCTCCCTAAAAAAGGCAAGGAGCCTCCAGGAAGTTGGTGGCCAGAGGTGGGTACGGTCTTTCAACATTCTCCACGTTTGAGTGCCTCGTTCACCCTGAGTTAAAGAAAAGGACTCAAGAAACAATGGATCACTCACATATGGTTTGGGACATGCCTTAGGTTTGTTGTTGTTGTTGTTGTTGTTGTCGTTGTTGTTTTGTTTTTTGTTGTTGTTGTTGTTGTTGTTTTTCCTGAAGGCCCTGTAACTACCTTAGTTTAACATGTTAGGATGATCTCATGACCAATGGTAGCAGACTCTACATAGAACTATGCTTCATGGTGTTCTGAGAAAAGCCTTTGAACTTGTTGGCTATACTATTCAGTATTGGTGTGTAGCCCACTGTGCTTTTTAATATGTTGGTGGTCTTGTAATACGTTCTGGACTGTCAATGGAACCTATCACTCAAAATTCAAATATTGTCTGCAGGAAATCTCAGCTGACATTTTTACAGTATCCACAGAGGTGACAATGTGACTGCAAAAAGCCTGAGTGATCCAAAATCAAATATTTGTAAAAGAGTAATTGGTTTGGAAGTAGACAAAACCCTCACAACTAGCCTATCAGGTTTCTGTAAAAGGCATAGTTATGTGTCAATGGGTCATGTTTGGTTAGAAGGTAATCTACAGAATTCTACTGACTCCAGGTACTATGGACCTATACCATATGAACTGATAAGAGAATGGATCTTCTTTACGATTTGGCCTCTGAGTGATTTTTGGATTTCTATGGGACAGCCCAAATGGCCACTGATTTTCTGATGATTAGTAACCATTTATTCTCCTGACTTGATTATTATGTTCTGTTCAAATAAATTTATCATTGCAGTTGAAACCATGCACTTACCAATAAACCATTTGTTATTCAGTTTGGAAAAAAACAAGCAAGAATTCCTTGAAGGCTCCTCCCACCCTTGTTATCATATTACTTTGGGACATTCAAATCTAAAGAAATAAATGCTTTCTTTCCTTAAAGATTTGGAACCAATTGAAAAATGGAGAGCACTCATCTCTAGCCAAAAAAATATGTAAATAAGCACAGCCAGACAGAGATCAATGAGGCTGCTTAGAGAACTAGACCTCAGGTCTGTAGTCACAGGCTGCCAAATACTCCCCCCAGCACTCACTCCACTTACCGCTTTTCAAGCTACCATTAGAAAAACTCAACTGAAGAAAAGGATAGGTGAATGGATTTGTTTTGCTTTTCCAGCTCTGGGCATTGAACTCAGTTATATCCTTCGCCCTAATTATTATTATTATTATTATTATTATTATTATTATTATTATTCGGAGTTATCTTACCATTCAGTTATTCAATTGCCCAGGCTAACTCAAAAGTGTTACTCTCCAGCTTTAATCTCCCAGAATGCTGTAATTACAGACGTGTCATCATGCCCAGCTAACAGCACAGATTTAAAAAGCAGGCAGCCTACCCTGCATCAAACTATTGCAAGGCAAAGAAAAAAGAGGAAGAGGATCCTCCGTGCTATTGCTTCTTAATGTTGTCCCATTCCAATGGAGCTGGAGACCCCTGCCGTCCCCAAATAAGGTTAACTTGCACCTTTCTTTAAAGGACATGCAAACATAGTACAAGGTTCCTCCTTCCCTCATGATGTGTGTTTTTGGAGAATGGTTGAAATCCTACTAGGAATTAGCATGACGATAAAAAGGAATGTAGGGGATTATTGAAACGTATGAGTTTTACTTGTGAGCTGTATGGATTTTATCGGTATTTCTTGCAAAGTCCAAGTCCTTCCATCCTTCCTTAAGACATCAAACTTTCAGGTACTGTGTTGCACACACGAGTTGATCTGGATGCCTATGGTCTTTTTTGATCTGTTTTTCAAATGTCATCAACATTAGAAGAAAAATTTTGCAATCTATCAAAACTGAATAAAGTACATTGTAAGGGAACCTGGAGCCTAAGGACCCACAGAGAGGATACTCAGGCTCCAGTAAACACAGATCTTCCTCACATCCTTTTATGAGTATCCGGCTACAGCCCTCTTCTGTGTAATGAAACGGCCAAAAACATAGACAGTAGATTTTCCCTTTGCAGTATATAGAAAGGAACATCAACGTCCTTGACCATCCATGTCAAATGAAAAATGATGTCAAAAAACAAAAAGATGAGAATTGTCAAGGAGGTTTTTGACTGACAACAAAAATTCTAACAGTTAAGTTGTATTTCATTGATCAGTTCCAGATTGTTTTGTACAAATTTGTACTATTTCATGCTATTGAATTGCTTGTTTTGACTTCCATGATTGGTGATGTCCATTTGAATCTAGGCTTTTGTTAATCTCCAGGGAAAGTTAGAAAAAATAAACATTCAAAAAGACATGTAAACAAAATGCAGAGTTCTGAGCTGTTGGGCACAGAGGCTCTGGCTTCAGATAAGCTTCTCCAAATGCTGGTTTCCTACTGCACTGAACTAAGCTGAACTCTTCTATTACATGATAAAGCATTATTTTGAAAGACGTTTTATTCTTTTGTTATGTTTGCATTTCATTTCCAAGCTACCTTTTAGAAAGTAAGTGCTAAGTAGAAGCAGAACAGGTATTTGCAATTACTCGTGAGTCATTTGCTCTTTCATAATTTAATATCCACAGATTTTTAATATTTATAGCACGTGCTGAAAGGATTTAACATATGTAGTGATCTTCACTAAGTAACTTTATACTCTTCTTGAATACAAAGATATAAATTTTGTCACCATTTATGCAACCTGCTAAAAATCTTGCCATTAATTCATGTGAATGAGTTTTTCCTCTAAAATTTTAATTAAATACAAATGCTTTGCACACTTCAATCTGCAGTATTCTACACATGCTTTAAAAAAAACTGACTGATCAATAGAATGACAAGAGGCTTCTTTGTTGAAAACTGATTTTTGATACATGAAAATTCCAACAAAACGGTTATATGTCTGTGAATTCTCAGATGAATGTTAAGTGACCATCATACCACGAGGTCCTCAAATGTAGCCAGGTTCTCAACATTCCTGTATATACAAAAAAGAGAAGAGGAACAGAAATCTATTTAGGTAAATAGATAATTTATGCTTAGATAACTTGAATGTGAGAAAAAATAACACATCACAAATGAGAGGCTTTAACATTGTAATGAAGCAGTTGTGTCCAAATATAGAGTCTTAGAATCAACTTTTATTTAGTCTGGTGTCCCCTCACTGAGACAACAACCACTACTTAAAGAAGGAATGGTTTAATTAGTTTATGATTTCAAGAGATGTGGCATATGGTGAGCAAGAGCCAAGGCATAAACCTCATTGTAGAAGATCAGGACAGAACAAAACTGCTTAGCTCATGGTAGCCAGGAAGCAGGACAGGGAGCCAGAGAGAAAATGGGTAAAGACCACATATAATAGTCCAGGCCACATCTCCAGGACCCTCCCAGCTTCATGTAGCAGCACTCCTTTACAACCTGGTGGGCATTTCTTACTCCAATAAATTTGACATGTCAGGATTAATGGTCACAATCCTCCTCTTGTCAACTTTACAACCAACCACATCACCTTAAATCATGCTGAGCCTACAAGAATGACGACAATAGCAAGCATTCGATTTTTCCTTCCATAATTTTGCCAATCCCATGTACAAGTACAAATGCAGGGATCATTTGTCCCAAATCTCAACAATCCCCGCAGTCAAAGCGTCTTCCGAGACTCAAGACAAACATAGCTGTGAAGTTCTGTAAAAAATCACAAGTAAGGTACATAACCCCAAGACTCAAAGGCACAGATTAAGTATTTCCATTTGGAAAGGAAGTAATAGAAAGACCCAGAAGAAACGGGCCTAAGCAAGACTGATTGTCATCAGGGAAACTGTAAAGTCCTGTGGCTCCACACCTGACACCTGGAGCACCAGGTGACAGGAAGCAGGTTCCAGAGGGTGTGGCGGATCCACTCCTGTGGTGCTGCCGGTGGAGCTCACGTGGCCTCTCCCTCCCATGCCGGCTATATGCTCAGGCTGCAGCTTTCCCAAATATCCCAAGTTCCTGGCATCTCTGACTTCCTGGAGCCTCACTCGCCTTTGGCTTTATTCTTAAAACTTCACGCACTACTCACTCAGGGACTCGGTGACTGGCCTTCCAGGGCTTCCTCTGAAATCCAGATGGAAGCCTATCAGACCCCATAACTCTTGGCGTCTCTTTGCCAGTAAAACTAGTATAATTTGGACTACACAGAATTGGCTTCCAGTCCTAACTGTACTGGAACCATGGCTAAGCAACCTCTGAGTGCATAGGTAGGTGAGCAGAGTAAAAATAAATCCTATAGTATCAATTCTCATGAGATGTTTTTCCAGCACATATTCTAGAAATTCTTTCTTTCAAAAAGATTCACAGTTTTCACCCCTTAGCATGCGTTGACTAAGGTCTTACTAGTTCCTGTGATGCTCAAGTTATCTTTTATCAGTCTCAGTACAAAGTGCTTGATTTTATTTTATTTATTTAGTTCTTATTTTTTATGCTGCTGAGTTTTTTAGTAGCCATATTTCCTTTGGACTCAACTTTTTATATGGTTTTTCCTGACCAAAATTCAAGATTTCCAAGTTTTTCTACCCTGCCTTTTGCCCTGATTCTCACTATAAATTGAGCAAAACACAAACAGCAGTGTCTGTGCTGCAAATGGAAAGTTAGGCAGTCTTGGCATTTCCTCTTACAAATTAATTAGTCCTCCACCCTTAATCCTATCTCCTGTGTCAGGACATGGGAAGCCAGAGTAAAACATATGTGGCTAATAGAGTCCTTCTTCCCAACTTAAATCACCTGAGCCTGCTCTTTGCTGTCAACACTCCACTAGCATTTTAGGACTCCACTAGCTGGCTTTTACAAATATTCCCAAGCTTTTCTCATAATCCAATTTCAACAGTTTCAGGTACAGATAAAGAAACAACCTCATGCACCTGGTATCAATTTTTGATACTCTTTAGTTTTCCTATTGCTGAAACCCAATACTAGATACTCACACCTTAAAGCAGGAAAAGTTTAATATAGCAAATGGCTTCAGGAGACTTAGTACATGTTTGGCAGGCCCCAAGACAGACAACTTATAATGAAAGAGTCCAATAAATGGCAAAACAAAACTGGCTAGCTTATGGCAGCTAGTAAACAAAATAGGGAAATAGTGCTTAGAGGGGAAACAAAGTAGGGACCACATATGGTACCCAAAGCCATACCTACACGACTCACCCAGGCACACCCTGTAATGTGCTTTACTAATGTGATAGTTCTCAATTCAGGAGGTTGACTTATCAGAATTAATAGTCACATCCTACATAATTCAGGATTTATACCAGAGCTGTATTTAATACAGAATATTTTGACATCAGTTATGATAGAAAGCAATTCCCTTACAACCTCTAAATCTATGTAATCTAAAGATTTCTAGAGTAATATAAATACCTTGAAGTGCTGACATTCATTTTGAAATTTTACATCCTAATGTTTTTTTTTATTATATTAAAGATACCCCTTAAATTAACTAACACTCTTTCTAAAAGATGAGAAAAAATAAGAAGAATAATACAATGTAGTAATATTACCATGTTCTCCTGAATCTTGGCGGAAAACACAATAACAAACTTTGTCTTCTGTCTTTAAAAACTTCTTTGTCTTTGTGGGAAACTTTTCGCCAGTGTCATTTTTGTTGTTATGAATAATTGTAATAATATAGATACTTTCACCACCCAAAATTTTGTACTCCTAAAAATTCTCAATAATGTTAGATTATTAAAAGGCCAAAAAACTAAGATTTCTCTAACTCAATTTTTCAAAACAGAAGTGTTCATTTTCCTAAAGAAATTTAAGAGAAATGTTTGATTAACTGACAGAAATCATTCCTGAGCAATCTGTTAAAATTTCGTTCCCTTTACAATGTTTTCTGTTCTGTGCTATCAAGAACTATGAATCATAATTTCTGGCAGCTAAAACCAAAGGGGGTGAGAGTCTATTAGCATCCTAAAAATATGCATGTCCTAATGCTCTCTTAAAATATGTCTGCTCAGAGATGTTTCAGATTTTTCTCAGCCAAGCAAAATGACATTAACTAAGACCCTGGCATGAAGATTTGCTTATTTTAGTTTGCTTAACAATGTAACCATAGCAAAAAAATATTGCTACTCAGTGACAGATAACTTATTCCCTAACATTCTGACCCATCGTTTAATAACATCATGTGATAAAAGATCAAATCACTATGATCACTAATTACTTTGATCATTCACCTATAGTGTCAAGTCTTAAGAATACAGTGGAATTCATTCTGTTTAGGATAAAAGAGCATTCCTTCTTTCTAAGGTAAAGGATATTAGTTAAAATGGGCCCAAATCAGGAAAAAAATGAGAGGAATGCACATTTAAATCAAGGCAATGTAATGCATCTACATAAGCAGCTGATAAAATTTAGGAAAATTCAAAAGTGATACTAGTATGGTTTTTTTTTTTTCATTTGCCAATCCACAAGGACATTTGACTTCATTTGTCTTTTCCCTTGGAAAGTTTACTACAGGATTCCAGGAAGAATTTCCTAAAAGAGAACAATATCTGGCAGCAAATTCAGCTGACTCCGAGTAAAAGATGAGCAGAACACAGAGGTCAGATCTAAGTGAAAGGAGGACGTCTTGTTATCCGGATGTCACACCTTGGAGGCAAAGGCCTAATACCTTCACAGAAAATAAACAGCAACAAATGAGTACTTTCCTCTGCCAGAGACAGTCAGGGGACAGGGGTCACGTAATTGCCTCTCTCGGCGCATGGTTTCACCCATTTTCTCTTTTTGAATAGAAAACAGCAAATTGATCAATGGAACACTGCCAGTTGCTTTATTTCATGTACCTCATATATATATATATATATATATATATATATCTATATATATTAAACTGTAAATATTTGGTGAATTTAGTGGCAAACTTCAAAGAATTTGTGTGTGTCTGTGTGTGTGTGTAGCAAAAATATACCAAAAAATAAATAAATAAAAACAGAAGCAAAGGAGACAAAACATTCTGGGAACAACTCTAAATGAGATCTCAGGGAAGATGAAGAATTACAGGAGCATAAACGGGACTTGGGATCGTGCTGGAGAATAGACCCCAATCAACAGTTAAGGAAACAAGAACAAAATACCAAACGAAAACAAAAAAGCCTTACAATTATGTTACGCTGGGATCAAGCCTAGAAACCCAATTTGTACTTATTCCAGATTAGGCCATCATTATCCAAGTATAGGCCCTGAAGCGCAGAATGCAGTAATATTAATATATTCTAAAATATATATTGTGTGCATTATGCAGGGCGATAAAAATTATGCTTAACATTCAAATTTTTTAAATTTATTAACTGGAAAAGACGCTATCATTGATTCTCTTAACATATGCCCTGTCTTTGAACACGCTTATCCAATTGTTTTTGTCACTCGCTAAAACAGCACTGGATGTACTATTTTGTGAGCATTTTTAGTTGCATGTGGTGGCTGCGTGTCCTGGATCTATTGAAAGCATTTACCTGTCCCAATCGAGGTTTACTTTAAGGAAGATCCAGAATTCGCGTTATACCAGACCCAATGAGTAAGGGAGAGAGGGAGAGGGGGACACGACACGCTGCCGTGTCCCCGCACGCCTGCCTTTCCTCGGAATGGCACTGGGCAGCAGCAGTCACCGTATTGTGATCACACGTTGTAAAGACTGAAGAAAGAGCTTCCAAACCTGCTTCAACAAGTGGCCGGAATAACGGAACAAGTGCCTGTGAAGTGACGGGAGTACTAATAACGGTGCATCTTTCACTGTAATGGAATGTTTGTGTTTGAACATATACCCTACCTGTCAACCACCCTTGTACGTGCTGCCAAAAAGAAAAAAAATTTTAAGATTTGAGATACCGTGAATTAATAGTTATAATATTTCTTTGTTGAAATTTTTGTCAGTATTTAGCATTCTAATGATTCTTACAATTCTCAAAAAAAAAAAAAAACATGAACACATGCATGTTTATTAAACTGTGGAAGTCATGACCTAGGAAATCCAGACTGGAAATCAATAAGAATATTTCTCCCCCGTTATCTGATGTGCAAACACTACAATAAGATGCGGTTTTCTTCCACCCCTCCATATCAAATATACAAGGCCGAATTTGTTTAGTCATTATCTAATATATTTTTCTTTATCTTGTTAGATTCCACTGGTTAATGGTCAATTTAAGCCCATCTTCCACTCATAAAATAAATTCTACTTGGTCATGTTAGACCTTTTTTTACATGTTTTATTTATTCATTCATTTCTTTACTTCTTTGCATTGTAATTGAATATGTAGATGTTACAGATTCGTTTACATGTAAATTACATCCAATTTGGGGAATTTTTGCCGTGCACATCACTTTTTGATCACATTTTCCCTCACCCTGACCCTTTCTCTTCTCTTTCCGTCGCCGCTTTCGTGTCTCTTAGCTTTCCAAGGCAGTCCTTCTTCCCTCTTCCTAAGATCCCTCTTGCATTAAGTTCTTTTCATACATGTTATTTATGATAATGTGGCATAAGAGACACCATGTGATACTTAATATTTTGTGGATGGTCCATTTTACTGAACATGATTGATTTAAAGTGACCCTATTTTCTTGCGACCGTTTCTTATTCATCTTTCTTTATGGTTGCATAATATTCCATTGTTTATGTGTACCACATTTTCTTTATCCATTCCTCTGTTGATGGTCATGTAGGGACATATTGTATTAGTTTGCTAACGTTTTGTTGATTTAACATCTATCAATATTTTTGAGATATTTATATGTAATTTTCTTGTATTATCTTTCTGGTTTTTCTGTCAGAATACTGTTCATCTCATAAAATCTGTAAAATGATAGGAAGTATTTTCTTCTTTTCAAACAAAATAGAGACTATATTTTATTTCTTCTTCATATGTGTGGTAGAATGTGGCAATAAAATTATCTAATCCTGGATTTTTTAAGAGATTTTTTAATAATTATAGAATCATTATGGCTACCTTCTATTCTATAAGGAATTTAGAAGATTGGGCTTTGAAAAAATCATTAATTTTATCTAACTCATTGATTTACACACAAAGATTTATACATATTCCATTTTTATACTTTTTGTCAACAGAGGATTTGATGATAAACATCTTTCATTTTTGTGTCTTAATAATTGTTTATATCTTTCCTCTAATGCTTTATCATTCTGCTTCGGGAGATCAATTTCTTTTATCTTTTCATTAATTCAATCTTTGTTTAGTGGATGGTCTCTGTTGTTTATTTCATAACATTGATTTTTGTTTTACACTTATTATGTTTAAATTCTACTTTCTTGAGATCTATTTTACACTGTTTCTATTTTCTTCTGATAAAGAATTATTTTATTAATTTGACACATTTCTTGTTTTTCAATAGATACATTTAAATCCTGTAAATCTTTATTTGATCACCAGCTTATCTGCATCTTACAGTTGGTTTCGTTTAGTTTGGTTTGGTTTGGTACTAAGAATCAGATTTAGGGCCTTTGCACTGAGCTACATTCCCAGCACATTTTGTTTTTAATTTTGAGACAGGATCTCAGTAAATTACCCATGCTGAGCTCAAATTTGTGATCTTTCTGCCTCTGCCTATCAGAATAGAATTACAGCCTTACACCACTGGGCCCCTATGTGTGTGTGTGTGTGTGTGTGTGTGTGTGTGTGTGTGTGTATTTTGATGTATTACATTTCAATTTTTCTAGATTTTAAATTATTTAAAAATTTCCCTTTGACTTTTCCCTTTGACATATGAGTTATGTAGAAACATGTTTTACATGTCATGTGTTTATATATTTTCCCGTTATTTTTATGACCAATTTCAAGTTAGATTCTATTTTATCCACAGGATGTTTTTTCTATAATTTTAAGTATCTGCCTTTGAGAATGATGCCTGCATAATTGAAGAAAGTAACTATTCTGTTGTTTTAGGGAGTGCTGTGTTTATAGCATTTAGATCCAGTGAGTTCATCATGAAAATTCCTGCTTGCTTCTATCAATAGTTCTGATCCGAGAAAGGAGCTTTAAACTGCTGGAAGGAGTTTGTAGTAATGTATACCAGTAGTTCCAAGACTCTGGGAGGTAGAGATTACAGTCTACAAGTTCCAGCACAGCATGCTTAATAGAATGACTTAGTGAAACTCCAACTCATATAAGTAAATAAGTAAGTAAGTAAGTAAGTAAATAAATAAATAAATAAAATATGCATATATATTTTTAAACCCTAAGTGACATGGAAATATATCTTAATGCAAAGTCTCTGAGTTCAATCCCCAGTACCTCAAGGAAAGAACGAAAGAAAAAAAAGAGAAAGGGAAAAGAAGAGCCTCTATTACCATTATGAGGATAGAATCATTTTATTTCTCTTTAAATTTTTTTCAGATATTGTTCTTTATCTCCGCCTCCATTTTTTCATTTTTATTAGTAGGTATACACATACATAATGGTCATTGGGTTTTTTTTTTTTTTTTTTTTTTTTTTTTTTTTTTTTTTTTTTTTTTTTTTTTTTTTTTTTTTTTTTTTTTTTTTTTTTTTTTTTTTTTTTTTTTTTTTTTTTTTTTTTTTTTTGGTTTTTTTGAGAAGGGATCTTGTTCTGTAGTGCAGGCTGGTCCTGAACTCACTACGTAGCCCAGGCTGACAGCAGTCTTTCTGTCTCAGTCTCCCAAGTGCTGAGATTACAGGCATGTGCCGCCATGCGCAGCTTTACGAGGTGCTAGGGAATCAAACTCGGGCCCTTGAGCTAACAAGGCAAGCTCTTTAAGCGCTCTGCCATTCCTCCAGCCCCTCATAAAGGTTACGTGAAACTTGAGAATTGTGTGCACATGTACATTGCACCAACTTCGCATTCCCTTCCCCACCCGCTCTCCCACCCACCATCCCCTTCCTCACCCTCCTGACTCCCAATATCTCACTTGCTTTACGCTTTTGTTTATTTATACTCTGGGTTTATCTTACTAGAAAGACCATATGATAGTTATTCCTTTGAGTTTGATTCACTTCGTTAAGTTTTATGGTCTCAAGTTGTGTCCAGCAAATGATTCATGTCTATCTTTCTTTCTGGCAAAGCAGTACTCCATTGTGCATATACGCCACTTTTTAAATTCACTGATCTGTTGATAAATACTTGTTTATCTAAGAAAAGAGCATTACACTTCCCCCTATATTTATGGATTTATCTATCAAGTTTTTCTCTCTCATTTTCTCAAATGAATTATAATTGAAATATGTGTGTGTGTGTGTGTGTGTGTGTGTGTGTGTGTGTGTGTGTGTGTGTGTGCACGCACGCATGCAGGTGTCTGATAATACATTTGGGGAATAGTGTTGTGATTAGGATCTGGAGTGTCCCCCAAAAGACTCATGTATTTTAATGTAACCATGTGATGTTGGTGGATTGGGGTCTGGTCTGGAGGGGTGGACTGCAGTTAAGTTAGGATTAAGGGTGTGTAGTGGCCACACCTGGATGCAGGAGGGGCTGGTTACTGGGCGGAGACCTGAAAGGATACATAAGCTGCACCTGCCTTCCTGGAGGACTGGGACTAGTCTCAACTAGCCTCAGCTTGTATTCCTGTTTGTCCAGAGAAGCTGCCTCCACCTCTTTCTCTGTCATGTACTTCTATCGTTGCCGGCCACCCCTGAATGGACTGTGACCTTCGAGACTGTGAGCTAAAATAAATCTTTCCTTTCCTGAGTTTGTGGGGGTTGGGTCTTGACACAGCAACGAAAAAGTAACTAAGACAAATAGCAATGTTTTCTAAGCTAATTTATTCTTTACTTTCTGTCTTTCAATCATGTTTACATAGTATATTTTTGTCATTTTTTTCTACCAATATCATCTTAGTTGACATGAGGTTTTTAAGCAACCTACAGCTGTGTTGCTTTCTAATCTGTTCTGATAAACTTTTGATTGGTGGTGTTAGACCTTTTTCTGTGTATTAACCTTATTCGTGTATTTATATTCAGGTTCTGCCATTTAAGTTGTCAATTGGCTCAGAAGCCACCTAGGGGTTGGTAAAGCACATACTGGGTGTGTCTGTGTGGGGCATGGAGGTGTGACCTGTGGCTTTCGGTGTTATGTGTGGTCCCAGGCCCCTGGCTCTCTGACACTCCCCCTACTCTGCTTGCCAACCACCACGACCCAGGCAACTTTGTTGTGACATGTGCTTCTGCCATGATACTGCATTCTTGGAGCCAGCTGACAAAGGACAAGATCTTCTGAGACAGGGAGCCACATAAACCTCTCCTCTGTGAGGTTGTCGTCCCTTGCAATGGGAAAGCTGGCTGTCACTAACCATGATAGTACTTGCTTTTATCTCTCTTTTATTAATTTTTTTTCTACTCTTGGCCTTCCTTGTCATGATTTAGATTACTTTTGGTTCCTTTGGAATTGGCTTTTGAATGATATCTCTGAATATTTTATTTGGTTTTTAGCAGTTACTCTAGGCATTTTAATACCTATTTAACTTTTAACTACTTACTTAGAAACATTTTATCACTTGAAATGTAGTATAGTTATCAGATCTGTTCACTTAGTATATTCTTGGCGTTCGTGATTTCGGTTGAGGAATCTACAGTCACTTAAGTCTCCTGATAGAAAAATATCATGTTTCTCTAACTGTTTAAGTTAATTTTTTTTCTTCTTAGTCTTTATAGATTAATTTTGATGTATCCAAGTGCAGAGATTTTGCCTCAGTTTTATTTATTAGGAATTCGCTAACTTTTGAATCTGTAGGTTTATGTCTTTCATCGTGTTTGAGAAATTTTAAGCTATTATTGTTCAATCTTTTTCTTCACTACATTTTCTCATCTTCTGATACTTCTACAACATAAATGTTAGACCTGTAACTGTAAATGGTGAAATGTTCGAGGCTTTGCTTATTCTTGTTTTTGTGAGTTCATAGAAAAGCATAATTTCAAGAAATTTACCATTTCACTAACTTCTGTCATCTCATATAAACTATTAAGTCCATTCAATGAATGTCTTGTGTTTTTTTTTTTTTCCTGTTGGTTTACAGACTGTGGGCAGAGGGCAGTTATAGGTTCATTTACAGCTGCCATTAGATACTTGTTTGTGTCTTGTACTTCTTTGCTTAGAATTTATCTACACTTGTTTAAATTGTATTCATCCTTGCTGGAGTTTTTTTTAGACAGGGTCCTACTCTGTAGTTCAGCCTGATCCTGAATTCACTGTGTAGCCCATGCTGGCCTTAAATTCAAAGAAATCCTCCTGCCTCCAGCTCCTGAATACTGGGATTCTATCCTTATTTTTAAAATTTTTACAATAGCTGCTTGAAAATTTTTGTGAACTAGGTCAATGTTAACATTTCAGCATTGGTGTTTAATCTTTATCTTTTTCCATGCTGACTGAGATTTTCAAGAGTTCCTGTTAACCAATTCATTCTGTGTTATATTCTGAACACTTAGAGCATCAATTCTTGAGACTCTGAGTCTTGCCTAAAATACTATGGAACATGTTCATATTTTGACTTATCAGTCCACCAACACAGCTGGTTCTCACTGGCAAGCCTCTATGGTCCGTGGCTTCTGTGTACATCTCAGTTTTCAATAATTTGCAGTGTGACTCATATGTGTCTTACATTTTTGTCACTGAGTGTCCAGTCGAGGACCGAGCAGATGTCTACCTCCTAAATGCACTCTCAAGTTATGTATTGCACATTTCAATTATATCTACCCAACAGCAGCTTCTGGATAAGTAGAGAGGCCTATTAACGATTTTATGAGACTGTGAAACCAAATTACTATGTCTCTGTGATCTCCCCGTGACTTTCTGGCTCCTGGAAATTTTCCTTCCAGTTTCCACCAGAAGCAAGAGCTTCCCCTGCCCCACAGTGAAATACACCTCCCACGACCACCCGCATCCACAGCCAAGCAGGAGGAGGACAGACGTGGCGAAAGGTACATTTTTATTCTTCAAAATATAAAATGTTGTTGGGCCTGTACTGCCACAATTGCTGCTGCCAGAAAGTCTATTTCTGTGCCAGGAACTAGAATGAAAGGGCTCACCTCAAGTCCTCTCTCTCAGTACTAGTGCTTACTTACACACTGTGAGCTCATGAATCCAGGTTGGAGTATACGTGGCGGGATGATAAATTCACTGTTCAGGGTCCTCGGTTATCTGTTTCATCATATCTGGGTGTTACTGTGTTGTACTTGCAGTTAAAGAGGGTAACAGATGGGGGGGTTGCTTTGTTCAGAATTGAAATTGAATTACTTTTTGTTAAGCATACATACACATACAAACACACACACACACACACATATGGAGTGTGTGTAATTTTATTTTAAAATTAACTTATGTCAAAGATTGTCTTGGGATATGATGAAGATGAAAAGAAGAAAAAAGAGGAAGGGAAAAAAGGAAGGAAGGAAGGAAGGAAGGACAGAAGGAAGGAAGGAAGGAAGGAAGGACGGACGGACAGAAGACTTGAAGGGAAAGAAAAAAGAAGAGAGAAAGGGGAGGAAGAAAAGAAGTAAGTGAAAAGGGATAAAAGAAAAATAACAGAAATAAGCATTAGCCTCAGTAACCTGCGTAGAGGAAGGTAAAGACACCTTTTTTACAATATGACAGATCATTTTCTTTGCCTGGAAGCAGATCGCTATGAGGACTAGACAAGAAAGAATGAATTCTACTGTTCATCACATAGTATTTGCCACCAAGTGAAGGAGAATGCACTACCTTTACAGGAAAAAAAAGACATTTTTCAAAAGCTAAATTTTAATGAAAAGGCTATCCTAAAAACCCTGTAGTTTGTGGTAGAAAAAGCATTCCTTGAGAAACTTCCAAAGAATAAATTGTCAGGAGATATTAACTTGACGAATGAATCTTGACATCACCTCAGGGGAGGGGTGAGAGACAATTTCAGGCACAATTTTAAATATCTCCTCAAATTTTTCTGATCAATTCTAATACGCTAAGAATCAAAGAGCTTTAACTTTGAGAAAGTGTTATTCTGAACATGAATAAAAAATACCAAATATTCTAGGTATTGCTACCTTTCCATTTCTTTTTGTAATTTAAATAAAGCCGAGAAATCCCTTTTCATTTCGAATTTTTCATCCCCAGTTTCTTCTTTAGTGCATATTACTTGTGCAGAATATCTGATGCACACTCATCTTTTCCACTCTCGGGCCTTTTCTTACTCTTTTTCTCCCCTGTACCAGTTATTCTTTATTCATTGTCGTTATCTTAAATCTTATTTAAAGCTAACGCCAACGAAGGCACCACTCTTGTCCATGAGGCTATTTTTGAATAATTTACTTCAGTTGCAAATTCAAAACATATTCAGTGTTTAGTTGCATATTCAAAACATATCCAGTGTTTTTTCCTGTCCAACTTAGTTTTGAATGTGAAAACTAGAAAAATGTTTGCTGACCCAGAATTAAGCACAGAATAAGAAAAAATAAAATTTTCCTTTTCTACACTCTAGCATCTTTATATGCTATAGATCTTCAGGCAATTGGGGTCAACACAGACACAGAGAAAATACATAAATCTTCTCTTGCCTCAACCTTCACTCTTTATCTCCAAAGAATTCCCTGTGGAAATACATATATAATTAAAGATGGTAGAGTGAACCAAATTAACCTTATTAATTTGTTTTTTTGGCCGAGTACCTCAGCAAAGCTAGAATCCTAGTTGGCTGCATTAAACTAGTAGAAAATTTCTTTTTCCTAATTAAAAACAAAATAGAGGCATAAATCCAATCATACCAACTTATAGTTTCTCCTGAACCCAGCCTAAAGTGTCACATTCTACCACTGACGATAGCATGAATGTTTTTGAGAGTTCAATCATATTTTCCTGAAAGGAATAATAAAGATATTTGTTTCAAAATTTAAGCTACCCACCCTGAAACTTGTAAGTCAGAACGAAAGTCTGAGGTCTGCTTTGTGGAAAGTCAAGAAAGTATTTTTCCCATTTTTTTACCAGTATGTATATAGCATACAAAATGGTTTCACTGGATTTGAGAACTTTGTACACAAATATATCATGCTAACTTCCTATTCCCTTTCCCTTTCACTCCTTTTTCCCCTTTTCTCATCCCTTTGACTCCCAATATCTCTTACCCTTTCTGTTCTATTACTTAACTATTTTCTAATATGAGAAACCATGTGATATTTAACCTTGGTTCACATCACTAAGCATAATGATCTCAAGTTATATTCATTTACCTACAAGTGACTCCAATCTGTCTCTCTTTATGGTAGAATAAGCACTCCCTTGTGTATATATGCCCCATTTTTATATCCATTGGTTTATTGATGGACATATTGGCATCTTCCACAATCTAGCTATAACTAATTGTGCTGCTATAAATGTGAGTATACATGGATGTCTGCTGTTACATGGTGCTTTTAACTCTTTTGAAAAGACACCCACAAGAAGTAACCCTGGGTCAAGTGGAATATTTATTTTCAGTTTATTGAGGTAGCTCCATACTGTTTTCCACGGTGGTTGCACCCATTTGGGTCCCACCAACAATGCAGACGTACTACTTTTTCCAGAGCCCTCTCCAGCGTCTATTGCTTTTTGAATTCCTGATATTAGGTAATCTCACTTTTGTTTTGATTTTCATTTCTCCAATGGCTAAAACTGTTGAACATTTTTTGTTTGATGGCCATCTGTTCTTCTCAGAATGGTCTGCTCATTTCAGTTGACCATTTCTTAATGGGCCTTTGATTTCGAGCTGTCTATTTGCCTTCAGTTCTTTGCACATTGTACCTGTTAGCCCAAAATGCAGTGGTGAAAAAAGTGCCATTCTGTCAGTTCTGTCTTCTCTCTGTCAATTCTTTCTTTGTCATGCAAGAGATTTTTAATTTTATAAAATCGCATTTGTTTATTTCTGGACGTTATTTCCTTTGCCTCAAGAACCCTAGTAAAAAGGTCATTGTGTTTGCCTTTATCTTCCAGAGATTTGACTACTTTGTCGTCTGGGAGATTCAGTGTTTCTCTTCTAACGTCCAGGGTCTTGGTTTCTTTACTTGCTTTTGGTGCAGTGATAGGTGTGTGTCTAGGTTCATTCTTGTGCATGTGAATTACCAGTACATCCAGCACCGATTACTGAAGAGGCTATCCTTTCTCCAGGGTATGTTTTTGGTCCCTTTGTCATAGGTCAGATAATCAGAGTATGCTTGAGGTTGGCTTTGCTTCTTTAGCTACGTTCCATTGGTTAACCTGTTTTGTGTCGATCACTGCCGTTTTGTAATACAATTTAATGTCCAGAATTGTGACGCCACGTGTTCTGGTCTTTTTGTTTAAGTTTTTTTTTTTTTTCTGTTCTGGATTTCTTTTGGTTCCATATAAATTTGGTGACTGTTTTTTTTTCCAGTCCTGTGAAAAGTGTTGTTGGTATTTTGATAGAAATTGCATTAAATCTCTATGCAAGCATTGGCAGTATAGTCATTTTGACAATGTTAGTTTTGCCTATGCAGGAACAGGAATGTCTTTCCATTTTCTAAAGTCGTCTTTAATATCGTTTCTCAGCATAATATAATTTCTCTAGTAGAGTTCCTTCACTTCCACAGTTAGGTTTATCCCTAAGCCTTTCATTTTTTGAGATCCTATTAAGAGTAAGATTATTCTTCTCAGTTCTTTCTTCGTGAGTTTGTTGTTAGTGTAGGGGAATGCTACTGATTCTTTTGTATTAAATTTGGATCCTGCAACTTGGATAAATTTGTTAATTCTAAGAGTCTCTAATTCTAAGAGTTTTGGGATCTCGTATGTAAAAATCATGTCACCTGTACACAAAGATAACTTTTTCAGTTCCAATATATATTCCCTGTATTTTGTTCCCTTTCCTGGTGTTCTAACTAAAGTTCCAAGTACTATATTGAAAAAAAAAAGTTTGAGATTGGACAACCTTGTCTTCTTGTTCCTGCCTTAAAAGGAAATGTTACAATTTTTCCCCATTTAGTAAAATATTGGCAGTAGGTTTGGCATAAAGGTCTTCTATTTGTTTGAGATAAAGTTCTTTTCTACCTCTTTTTATGAAGTTTTTAACGTGAATGGATGTTATTTTTTGTTCAAGGCTTCTGCATCTGTTGAGATAGTCATGTGATTTTTGTTGTTTTTATTTACATGGTATGTTACATTAATTGATGTACACATGAAACATCTCTGAGTCCTTGGAATGAAGCTAACCTGACAATGGTGAAAGATCATTTTATTGATTTGCCGAATTATGTTTGCCTGTATTTCATTGAAGATTTTTGCATCTATGTGCATTGAAGAGATCAGTCTATGGCTTTCTGTTCTTATTAAGTATTTGTTTGATTTTGGGAACAAGGTAATGCTAGCTTCCTGGAATGAGTTTTGCAATGTTTCTTCTCTTTTAATTTCATGGAACAGTTTGAGAAGTCTTGGCAATAGCTCTTTTCTCAACTGGTAGAATTCTTTAGTGAAGGATAATTTAACTTTTTTCATCTCCAATATGTATTCCCTTTATTTTGTTCTCCTTCTTGTCCTGGACTTTTTGTTATAGAGACTTCATTACTGCCTCAATTTCATACTTGTTCATCTATTCAAAGTTCTTGTATCTTCTTTATTCAATTTTGTTGCTTTGTGCGTGTCTAAGAATTGGTCCATTTTTTCCAAATTTTCTTTTTTGTTGCAGTATAAGTTTTCAAAATAGTTTCTTTTGATTCTCTGAATTTCAACAGTATCTGTTGTAATTGCCCCTTTTATTTCTAATTTTATTGATATGATTTTTTGTCTTTTCTTCATTTGGTTAGTTTACCTAGTTTTATCAATCTTATGCATTCCTTCAAAGAACTAATTCTTTGATTGATTGATCGTTTGTAACTTTTTGTTTTGGTTGCTTTAATCTCTGATCTTTATGATTTATTTCTTCTACTACTTTTGGATGCAGATTTTTCTTACTTTCATGGGACCTTGAGGACCATCATTAAAATATTTATTTGTGATTTCTATGTTTTTAATGTCTGCGTCTATACCTATAAATGTCCCTCTTAATATTGCTTTCATTGTGCCTTACAGTTTCTGCTTTGATGTGTTTCCATTGTCATTTGATACTGGGAAGTTTTTAATTTATCTCTAGATTTATTCTGTGACCCATTGTTCAATAATGTATCATTTAGTCTCTACATATCTGTTTAGTTTCTGTAGTTCCTTATGCTGGTGATTTCTAGAGAAGTAAGTTTTTAAAGAAAAAAAAGTGAAAGAGACTAAGGGAATGTGGGAATTAAAATGACGCGATAAAAACCAGAACAAAGATGGCTGTAGGGCTGGCTCTATAGCCTCTTTTAAATTAATTCTAAATTTTTTAAACAGATTAATATTTTTGGAAAAGTACAGATTGATGTAAAAGCCACAAAGAGGATGTTTTCCCCTAGTGGGCTGCACTATTTTCCATAATTGTCCTAGCTTGATTTTACCTTTACCAAAAATAAGCACAGATGACTAATACATTTTGAAAAAGTGTCACTACAGCAATTCTTAGATTACTATCTTTAATTACAAATGAATGTCCAAATTTCATTTTTAAATGCCCACGTTTTGTAGTTTTCAATGACACCTATGCATTTCTTCTCCTCCACAGTGTAATCAGTAACTTCTCTGCCAAATTATACGCTTAAATGCTATCTTTCTCCTCCTCCCATTTTGCCACTCCATAAGCTTCCTACTGATGCTGAGACAAACAACCACAAACATTAATATCTTAAAACAATACAAGCTTATTCTATGAAAGCTCTAGAGGTCAAAAGTTTGAAATATGTTTCACTAAATATGAACTTTTCCTTGGCTCCTTCTGGAGACACCATGGAAGATTCATTTCCTTGCCTTTTGTAGATCCTGGAGGCCACCTGCATTCCTAGACTCGCGGGCCATACCCCCATCTTCAAAATAAAATGTCCCAACTTCTGCTCATCGACCACATGTGTACCCCTCTGTATCTTTATTCTGAGGACAATTGAGATTATACTGATCTACCTTAGCAATGCTAAGATACTTCCTCCTCTCAGGATGTTCTATGTCATCATTCTTTCTCTGCCATGTGAGGCAACATGTTCACATGTTCTAGTAATCCGGATGTGGACATCATTGAGTGCCCTTCACTAAGGCTACTGGAGCAACTGAAGTTTTCTATCATTAATACACTAGGAGAATGTCATTTGTGTGCCCTTTATCAAATAATTATTCAAATTTTTAAATAAAATTATTTCTGGCTGTACAGGTCAGTTATATCACACAGATTAATGGAGTGAAATTTAACAGGGATTATTTAAAAGCATACAAACAAGTTTGAGAGAAACCTACAAAGGATGCATAAACATTCCAAGAGTATTAATTATGTAGAACCCCGAAACTGAGTGTCAAAAAAGAAATACTCCTTATTGGAACTTCTAAAGAATCCGCACTTTAAGAGAAGTTCTTCCTCTGTACGTCTTAGTGAAGAGGAACATATCCATTTCCAGTCATCAGCCAGGCAAGGAAAATCAGTACTGCACTGATCTTTCTTTGGTCGAACCCAACCATAAGCCAAAGGGCAAGAGAATCTGATTGAGGCAAAATTACTGAGTTTACCATCATAGGACACCAAAGTGGTAAAAAGGCGAATACAATGGAGGAAACAGAGAAGAGATAGAAGGTGGCATCATTTTCCCTTCACTGTTCACATTTGCTCTTCATTTAAATGAAAATTGCATATCCTTAGCATAGGGAAAGTATAGTCTCATCAGTTACCATGTTATCACAAAACTGGTATTTAAATCACATCTCCATTCAAAACCCATACCATAAGAGATACCGGAGGAGTGAGGGACAGTTTGGGACTAGGGAGGAGTTAATATAAAACATAGTTGCTGCTCTAGACTTGTGAAACTTTGATAATTGCATCGTTCTTCAAGAGCCAACAGTATTCTCTACCTCCTGCCCAAAACTGAGTTGCTCCAAAATTTTCTGGATGAAGAATCCAAGCTTTCACTTCTACAAGCTGTATGTTTTATTTTATTGCTTTCCTGCACTTCCATAATACATAACTGGTCATTATTATTATTAGAAATGGGAAGATCATAAGGCATTCCAATAACTCGCCTAGGTTGCAGGCGTGATACACTTTTTCTCCTATATGTAGCAGCAATCTGATTTCCTGTGAAGAATCAGGATCAGTCCTCCCTGAAGGTACAGGAGCTGTGTGTTTGCCAAAATGTCAGTAATAAACATCAGCTTCCAGTTTGATAGGATACAACTCTTTCCCTGGAAGGGGCATTCTTCTCATGAAGACTAGGACTTTCAGAGCCACCAAGCCCATGTTCATGAACATTTATAAGAACCATTGGTAAGTACTTTATTAGGTACAGGATGTGGGTTGGGGAGAAATGAAGAGATAGCATTCTTATATTGCTGGAATTACAAAATTTGCCTATGTGACAGAGAGCACAATACATTGGTTGCAACTTGTAAGCAAGTATTACTTCTTTTGAGACAATATGTTCACCTCAGCAAATGAAAAAATACAGAAGCATAATGACAAATCTCTATGTCAGCATTACAATTCACTTTTTCAGAAACATATTGCTCCACACTTACTCAAGAAACTCCACATCTATAAACTGGATTAATTTTAAGAACATAACATGAATAGACTCACTCAGCAACTCAAATCCAATGGCTGTCCATAGACATTTCCACATATAAGAAACCTCACTTAGTACAGTATATACCTATTTTCATTTTTAGATTTTCCATTATCAGTGAATCATTTGTCACAAATCTTTGAGAACCTAATGGTCACTTTACACTTTCAACTAATGATCTGCTATTGTCACCTCCAGCCTGCTGAGAATAGCCATTAAAGAGGTTGTTCCTGTTCCTTACCAAAAAAAAAAAAAAAAAAAACCTCTGAAAATGCAGGTGAATTTCTTCTTGGAGGTGTGTTTAGTGACTGATTGAGTGAATTTTGGGTGAGAGATTCATTACTTTTTCTATTTTAACTCCAAATACTATAATATCCCAGGGTTTCTGATGTACTTCTAGATCACCGCTGAATCTAGTCCTCAATTCACCATGGTTCCATCATTTTCAGATACCTAACCGAACACATTACGTGTGAAAACCCAGTTAAAATTAACAATAGCTTAATTTGGCCCACTCTTTTCTTATGCTGATCCTTTGTGATTTATCATTCTTAGACACTTTTTATATGTGCTACTTGAATCTCATTGACATACAACTTGAAGAGATACACTTAGTTGTATAGTCTATTTGCTTCCTAACCACACACTGCCTTCCTGTCCACTTTATACTCTGTATCCTATTATCCTATTGATGACCTGTGGCCTTGAGCAAGCCACTCATATATATGACTGTCACCTAAAATGAGGACACCCATTTTACCCTGTACTTGGTGAGGTAGTGTGTATATGTAAATGCAATATAATTAAAAAAAAAAAAAACTAATAGCAGAGATCCTAGGACACAAGCACATAGAACATTATATTATTTCCCCTTTTAAAAATCTCACTTGAACCATAACCACAGACATAAGAAAAAATCAACAAAAAATGAACCAATGTGAAGTTCTAATTATTTCCATAAAAATATTACTTGTAGAATTAAATCTTAACTCCAAGACTGAATCTGCATAACTGTCCTTGGAGTTTATTGTCCTTCAAGGATTTAAGTCTGATGGAAAAAAAATTGATAGAATTTCCAGATTTACCAGTGAAAGACAAATGCATCATAAATTGATATTTTAATTACTCATGAGTGAGATTGATGTTGAGCCTTGAGTATACTTAACAAGTTTTGTTTTTCATGAAAGCCTTCATTTCCGTTGACATTGGCAATCAGAATATGAATCTTAGCTCCAGCGCAGTAATTATGTCAAACTCAGCTTGGGAGGGTAAAAGTGTTCAGTAGAGAGCAGTTGCCCTTGTTCACGAGGAAAAAGCACAAAAGGATAAATGATTACTTACTAAACTCATCTTACTTGGGGAATGACAGAGTACTTACAGAAGCATAGTAATAAAACTATTAGAAACCTGCTTTCCATCTTAGGTCACAAGAGCCAGTGGAAAGATAATAAATGTGGGCCATATAAAATTCACTTATTTATTAACATATTTCATTCGCCTAGGAAGAAATAATAAACATACTGCTTCTCCACATGTTTTAATTTATACTAATACTTTCACCAATTAAGTTTGTGAATGCCCTTTTAAAAGCTGATGCGTTTAGGAATAGCTTGCCATATACTTGTGATGTCAATGCTAATTGCTTTAAGAATCTACAATTTGGGGAAATAACCATATGTATGTGTTGAAGAAGGCTGTATCCATTCTTTTGGGAAGCAACTCTCTTAGTAGCAAAAGATTGCAATATATAAACTCATAGTCTAGAGTCATATATTAGAAATTCATTTGGTCCAAATACTTCCCCAATGTGTAAAACTGAGATACAAAACAACCATTCCATGATGTGCTTCAAAAATGTACCAGATGTATTCCTCCATTCTTGTGGGAACCTGTGGATTAGCCTTCCCACATGAGCAATCCCTGGGCAGGAAGATCATTTCCTCCTACTTTCCCATGAACTCTGTTGCAATTTGCAGGACATTATGGGAAATTTGCCACAATATGTGGGACACTTTGGTCTCTCACTGGAATTTCGCAAGCATGCACTTCCATGATTTGAAGCAAGAATCAAGATGTTTGTTTCACATAGTGAGCTCTAACATAACACTTTACGAAGGTACCAGGAGCTTGCATTCCTTTCCCGAAGTCATTAGAACGGAGAGTACACCCCATTCATTCAGCCGAACTGCAATATAGGAAGGCATAACCATTAGCTACAGATATTCCTGCTGATTTAACCATGCTAGAGACAGCAACATCCTATCTCAGCTCCGGCAGGAAAGGAACTGGCAAACTCACTCAAAAACGGGTTCTCCTCCTAAGAGAAGTTTAAGCTCTGCCTTTCTGCTTGCTGTTGTATTAAGAAGTTTGATTAACAATAAAACATTGCTCTTACATGTTTTTTCCTTGGTCTACTTGGTAGAACAAGAAGCAGAGAAATGATTACTTATGAACTAGAGCTCAAGTTGTTTACACAATGCAAGCTTTTATTTAATCAAGGGAAAAACTATTTTTAAATCAGTTTTACTTGAAGGGTACAATTCAATTTGTAGGAAAATACCTTGTCAATATAAAAATGTCAATTTTGCAATGCTCAAAATTTGAAAAAAAAAACTAGTTTATTTGGGCTGTAAGAAACATTCATTTGCCTCAGGTATTTCTATATTTTTGTTTGGATTCTTTTTGAAGCGCATACTATTTTTAAAAAGGCAAAGAAGAAGAAATGAAAACACTCAATCAAAGTAGGTGATTTGACCAATTCCAAGTTAGTGCTCTGAGTTTATGCCTTGACTTCTGTGCTAATACTGTGAGTCATCAAAGCGTATGGGTTATATCCCTATTATAAAAATGACTAGATAGACTCACAAATGGAACAGTTAATTGACTGAACTATAGTTGATCTAATCATGAATTGGGGTTGGCTGTTAATTTGAAAGAAAAATAATTCCATCTGAATATGATGAGTTTAGTAGCAATTCTAGAGACATGTCTCTTATCGGAGATAATAAAAATTAAAGTCTACCAAATTATCACAGTGGCCTTCACCACAGGAATCTTTTTAAATAGGGGGGAAAAAACTAATCAAATTCCAACTCAGTTTTTAATTTTAAAAAATCAGCAGTAAAGAAACAATGCTTATATATCTCTAAAGCAGTCCAAACTTCTCTAAAGAGGTATCTAAAATCATTATTTCTCCTTTCTTACTGTTCCCTCTGTTATCGACCCAGTCCACTCTGCCTTTTTTAGACCTTCATTTACCATTTACTCCTACACACAATCACACACACACACACACACACACACACACACACACATATGCATACACACATGTAGAAGCAGCTTCTAGTGAGGTTAGCAAAGATTACATGACACTAAATGTAACAGACATATTTTTTCCCCTGATCTGAAAAACATAGACAACTCTAAAAACATCTTCTTTTTCCCCCATTTATATATATATATATATATATATATATATATATATATATATATATTAGATAGATAGATAGATAGATAGATAGATAGATGCTACATACCAGTTACATTAAACTTGAGAATTTTGTGCACATGTGCATCTCAGCAACTTTCTATTCCCTTCTCCACCTCTTTCTCAACTTCCCACTTCTTTCTCTCCACCGACTCACAACATCTCACTCATCTGACTTCTGTTTGTTTTTACTCTGAGTTTCTCCTGTTACACAGACCATGCAAAAATCTTCTAAGTCTGACTCACTTCATTAAACATAATGATTTTTAGGTTTATTCATTTACCTACAAATGGACCAAGTCAATCTGTCTTTGAGGCAGAATAGTACACTCCATTGTGTATACACACGGTGCAGTTTTTCATTCCATTGATCTATTGATCTATTGTTTTCTTGAAACTCACCTACCTTGGCTTCCATAGTATCCATTACCCTGTTTTCCCTTTGACTCTGGCCTCTGTTCTTTGCAGAATGATCCTCTTCTCTTTAGTGTTAGTATTGTGCCATCTTCTCTCTCCACTACCCTCTTCCTGGACAATCTCATGCTGGCTCCTTACTCTGAGTGGAACAAGCCCTCCAAATTTTCTATATTGCAAACTTTACCCTAAAGTCACATGTTAATAATAGCTGAGAACTGGAATCTTTAGAAGGTGATTAGGTCATAAGAACTCTGCCTTCAAGAATGAACTAATCTCGGTTATGGTTTGGCTTTATCCAAAAGCCAGCTTTCATGCTTGACCTGTTTTGCCTTGTGATGACCTCTAGCATCATATGATATAGCAAGAAGACCCACTTTATGGTTATAAGAGGCCAGCACAGTGCTCTTACTGGACACTCAGATTTTTTTGACTGGGAATTAAACCCAGGACCTTCTCGCAGAGTGACATGGTTTGCCCATTTTTTTAGCTTTGATTTTAAGATAGGATCCCTCTAATGAGCTAAGTTACCCAAGCAGGGCTAGAACTTGCAGTCCTAACTCAGACCTTCACAAAGGGCTGAGATGACAAGCCAGCGTTATCAGACTTAGCTAAACTTCTATTCTTTATAAATTATCAACAATATTTTGTTAGGAGATCAAAAAAGTATTGAGATGTGAATGCAATTTTATGGAGAAAAATCTCATACTCAACTGTGCACCCCAGAGCTCCCGTATCAGATCACCAACTGCCTTGACATGTCTATTTTGATGCTTTACAGAATTACATATTTAAATAATCAGAACCTATCATGGTTTTCTGCTCCAAACTTGGCTATCTTCCAAAATGTCTTGTGGCAGCATATTGATCCAGTTGTCTAAGCCAGAAACTCAGAACCCCCATCTTTAACAGTTCTCTACATACAGTCTCCCTATATAACTAATCCGTCAAAAACTACGAGACTTCCCCAAATTTTAAAATTAAATTTATTCTTTTCTGTCTATCTCTGGTGTCCCATCTTTATTGAAGGTAGCATGATAGCTTACCTGGACCACTGACATAGTCTCATGTTTGAGTTTCCATTTTTATTCTACCCTTACCTGAACTAAGCCCACTAAAGCTACAGTAGTGTGTTAATGAGTAAGGCAAAAATCTTGCTCACATCTACTTCTTGAAGGGCACTGCTCTAAATGGCTTCTCCTCTGTCTTTCTCGTGCCTGTCTTCTGCATGTTCCTTGCCATATTGTGGGCTCCCGATACACCTACTTTTTTGTCTGTTTCCCTCACATACCCTCCTCCCACCCCTCAGTCAGCATTCTCTGCTCCTTTCCTTTCTGTTTATTAATCTGCAATGAGATTTCCCCAGAGAAGGTGGCCATGAATTCCATGAAGCCAAATTCCCATGTTCTGATCTCATAACATCCATATTCCCCTAATTTGTGACAGTTTTTAGTTATAGTATGAGTATTATTTGCATAATCACATTTGTTGTATAAGCAGTAAGTTCCCTGAAAGCAGCGAAGTCTGTTTTATTTGCTATGGTATTCCATGCTTTCGCATATGGTAGGTGCTAAATCAAAATTAGAAGAATGAAGAAATAAAATATCCTGGAAACTCCTACTAAATCTAGATAGGTACTCACTAAAAGTACTGTTCAACCAAAGATCAACTACTTAAGTGACCATATGACATTTACAGTGAGGCTAATGTTGGCAATAATTAAGAAAATGACAAAAGCATTGATACTGCTGATGGTAATGGCTATGTTAGCTAACAATACGTCTTAGACAAAGATCAAGGCCAATATGCTGGTAGAATTTTCATTGTAAACCTAAAAGTGTGTGTGTGTGTGTGTGTGTGTGTGTGTATCCTTTTTATGAAAACACTGAAATTTGTTGAAATGAAAGTGATTTGCACAATAACTATCATTGAAATTTGATGACTCTCTCAAGTGTGTCTTCATTATTTTTTCTATAAGGAAGAAGAGTATTTTTTACCCATTTTTCAATTCAATACTGCCAAATTTTCTGTATTTAGTGCCCTTGGGGGAAATTGTTGACCTTTAATAGTGAGCTAATTAAGAAACATTTCCACTAATTTAAATTCACTGTTATTCATCATCAGTAAGTGGAACTTTGTTCTTTGGTTCCAGAAAAAAAAAATATTCATTCATTTAAATCCTTTGTCCAGAAAGTTAGTCACTTGTTGTATTTTTCTTACTACAGTATTTTCCATGAAAACTAAACTTCTTGTCTAAATTAACTAAAAATGTTTAACTTGTTATAATATTAAAACATTTTTATTTTGTTTTTGACTTCATTCATTTCATTTCATTTTGGTTTTTGGGACAGAGCCTCACTCTGTACCTGTGAAGCCTTGTCCGACATTTACTATATAACCAACGCTGGCCTTGAACTCACGGCAATCCTCCTGCCACAGTCTCCCATGTGCTGGGATTCCAGGTATGTTCCACTATGTCTGAATCAATATGAAAAAAAATATTTCTGCTATAGAAAATAAGACTACAAACTATAATATAATAATATATCTTCCTAAAACGTGATGTATTATGGTTCTATTTCACATATATCTAATAGACTTTTTTTATATTTGTTGCTCTAAAACGTAACTACAAGGCATACTGGAACAATGAGACCACAGCAACCTAATAAACTACCATTAGTAATATCCATTTCTTTTGTGAACACTCACTTTCACAGATATCTCTTTCTATGGCATAATTTCCAGACAGTGCATCTGAAAGGAAGCTAATAAAGATAATAACTGAAGCTACAGCTTCTTGAGATACAACTTCAACAGCTGTTAAACTTTTTCATGTCAGGACAGTTTTCCCTCCTTCTGGCAAATAGTTCACGGTAATACTGATTAGTTTTGTAAGATACGAGGACCAACCTCTCCTGATCCTTCCAGAATGTGCCAGATATAAATTATCTTATATGAACCTTCTGTCACATTCATTTTTAAAATATATAATTAATAAAATAAAGTATTTGGGTAAAGCTGTGAAAATGACAGCTGATCCTGTTTTAAGAAACGTGTCAAAGTCTCGCGAGAAGTCATGTAATATTGAGCCCTAATAACGGTTTTACAACTGTTTTCCAGCATATTTTTACATTGCATGCATTTTCACTTCCAGCCATGAATCCAGTACTTAACAAGACAGAAAATTAATAATTCAGCTGAACATGTTAAGCCAGGTAATGTAATCACATGCTAACTACCCAGATGAATGGACTTTATTTTATTTTCTAGACAGATACTTCAAGCCATCTGATACATGACCAAAAGAACTGAAAATGCAAGGCACCAAGCAGTACGTGAGGTAAATACCTCAAAAGTGCTTTTCCTCTGTGTTTGAATGAAACAGAACAGGAGTTTGGGCTGGGGACAGCACGCTGATCCACCAAGCATAACGTGTTCCGTTATACCTCGAGTTTGCAGCACATATGGTTTGTACCATACTGATCAAGATCCCCTTCAACACGTAGGAATAAGCAGGAAAAGTGAAGAATTAAGTGTTAGTCTTCACTCTGAGCTTCCCGACTTCGGAGATTTTGTCTAAGAGTATTATTTAAAAGTTCGTTAATTTCATTTCATAACAGTTTTTTTTTAATGGAAGTAATTACACATAAAAGTGTAAAGGAGAAGACACAATAGTCTGCAAAGTTCTAGAGATGTGTAAATACTTATTTGGGGACAATTTTGAAATTCAGAATATGAAAATACTCATCAAAAATTTTGAACACATTATTGTCTATGCTTGTTTTAAAAACTTCTTGACTATTACAATCAGTTAAAATTGAAATTGGATATTTTTATTTATGTAGTAGATTGGAATGATTATACCAAGTATATTAGTTTCTATACCAATATGTAGGGTATGTTTTGAAAATTTGCTTTCCAAAATATAAGAAAATCATTTAAATGAAGCTCTTTCACAAAATGAAAATCAAACTGCACTTTAAAAATCAAATATTAATTTCAGTAACACACCATCATCAGATCTGCTCAAATTTTCCATAATATTAGGGAAGTCTGAACTCTTATAGCAATGCTGAGGTGCCTTGGGCTTTTTGCTCCCTAGAAAAGTTTTAAACAGCAAATTCCCCTTGCGAGTTCCCCTGGGACTTTATTCAGTTATCAATTGTCTTCTGGCATAAGCTATAGCTTGAAGAACAATTTTGCCGGTATATGTCAGGTTCCACAAACTCCAAACACAAAATCTACTACATATGTAACTTTAAATTTTTCAATATATTAGCATACATGTCAAAATAAAAATTCCTTTTCAATAATCTACTTGGAAGATGAAAGACATAGGATGGTTTTATTCACCTGCAATGATTTAGGTGAATAACTAAGCCTTATCTACCAAGTACACGAACCACTTTACTTTTTTATTGTATGTGGAGTAAACTTAGAATTTTAAAATAAATTAACTTCATATAAAAAATCTTTCACCTTTGCATTTCACACAGCAACTATATAACAAATACAGTATGACAAATCATATAAAATATTTTGGAGGAACAACAATAAATACTTAATCATTTATATATTTTGTGCATACGTGTTATGTATTATATTTGGCCATAGTGAATAAGACTTCAGGGAACTTGAACACAGAGTTTGTCTTAGTTACTTTTTTCATTGCGAGGACAGAATTCCTGACATCCACAACTTGAGGAAGGGAAGATTTATTTTAGCCCAGTTTCAGAAAGTCACAGTCCACTCACGGATGGGTGACGGGGAATTGATGGAATCATATGGAAGTCGCTGGGACCAGGTTCGGGGGTTGGGGCTGGAGCTGGAACTGAAGACAGAAATCTTCCCAGCGTGACAGAACAGAGACAAGTTTTAGAGGAAACGTAGAATGAGCACACACCCCACAATGTCAAACCCCAAGTGTCGGTCCCTTCCAGCCAGGTCCCACCTCCCATCAGTACATAGTATACGTAGATACTGAGGCTTTGGAGAGAAATTCCAGATTCAGACCTCAACAGAGGAGTATGAGGAGTGTAGCTGATAGCAAGGAGAGTATCAGGATCTATGTTTACTCTAGTTATTAAAGTCAAGTGAGAATTTATCACTGTTGAAGAGAATTTAAAAGCAGGGGGTTTCTTAAAGCCACTGCTTACCTGAAAATATTCCTATACTTCACATATCTACAGATGGAAGAAATATACAGAAATGAAGAAACTTAAAGTTAATGCAGAAGTGTGATTTTGAACTATCACCTAGACTTTGGTTACAAGGAAAATAGCCCTGAAACCTTTTTGTTAAACAAGGAGTAAAAAATTAGAGTATATATAGTACCCTAATTTGAAGGGAGACAATATTATATCAAATTTTACAAACAATAATTGATTCAATAATCAATTTTTAGAAGCAAATACACATGGATACTTTGCCCTTGACTTCATCACTTTAAAATAATTAAGAGAAAAAAAAATATTTACAATACCAAGCATTTGGAATTTTAATGAAAACAAGTCACTTGGAAAAAGATGCCCTTAATAAACTTAAATGGTGGGCATGTTGCTTTTTGGAATAATGAATTGTTGCATTATTAGAGCCTGGTGGATAGATATTCCTCAGATCTAGTGTCAGCATTAGCCCCTTTCAGGAGAGAATCCTGGAATTTTTCATTAGCTGCAGCTATCGTATCCTTTAGTGCTGGGAAATAAAGGGACACAAGGGATGGAAGAAAGGCAAAGCAAAGTGTCATCAGATGACACAAGGTTTCTCCAGAGTTCACTTGATCTTAGAATAATTGGCATGGGAAAAATAACCCAATATTCAAGCTGATAATCAAAGTAATATTCTTTTTCTAGTGCTTTGAACTATTTTAAACATACTTGTCCTACCAGAATAACCAATAATTATTTGAAAATACTTTACAAAATTTAAAAGTGACAAAGAAGCAGAAGGCCACAGGCTCTTGCCAGCTTTGGTGCCAATCACATTCTAGAATCTGCAAGAAACCGAACATTTTTTTTTCAGTGCAAGTTCTAAATGAAAAGCTGTCCAATTTCACCACTTCTATTCAACATGGTCTTCAAAACTCTTGCCAGAACAATCAGGCAAGAGAGTGAAATGAAGGGAGTATGTATCAGCAAGGAGGAAGTTAAACTATCTTTATTTGAAGATGATATGATTATCTACATAAAAGAGCCCAAAAATTCCAGCACAAAACTCTTAGAAACAATAAGCAAATTCAGCCAAATTGCAGGCTACAAAATCAGAACTTAAAAAAGCATTCCTCTACACTAACAGTGAACTCACTGAGAAAGAGCTCTGAAGAATAATTCCATTCTCAATAGCCCATCAAAAAATTAAATACCTAGGAGTAAACCTAACCAAGGAATGGAAGAACCTTGACAAAGAAAACTATGTTATACTCAAGAAAAAAATGAAGGAAACATCATAAAATGGAAAGACATCCCCTGTTCTTGGATAGGCAGAATTTACATAGTTAAAATGACTAAACTGCCCAAACTCATATATACAATCAACGCAAACCCTATCAAGATACCAACAACTTTTTCACAGAACTTGAAAAAACAATTGTTAAATTCACATGGAGCCAAAGGAGACCTAGAATACCCAAAATAATCCTGAGTAACAAGACTAAAGCAAGTGGCATTACAATTCCAGAAATTAAGTTATATTACAAAGCAACAGTTATATTTTAAAAAATATGATACTGGCACAGAAACATACAAATTGACTAATGGAACAGAACTAAGGATACAGAATCAACTCGAGTACCCTCAGCTACCTTCAATAAAGGAGCCAAATGAATACAGTGGAAAAAGGACAGCCTCTTCAACAAATGGCACTGGGAAAACTGGGACATCCGCATGCAGAAGAATAAAACTAGACACACAAGTGTCAGGGTGCACCAAAATTAAATCTAATTGGATCAAAGATATAGATATTAAAACTGAAATACTGAACCCTCTCTGGAAGACAAATTAGGCAAATATCTAAAGAATATAGGTGAAGACACGGACTTTCTCATTAAGATACCCATTGCAAAAGAAATAGGTCATAGAATTGACAAATGGAATTATATCAAATTTAAAAATTTCTGCACAGCAAAGGAAATTATTGGCAGTCAAAAAAGAACCGACAGAATGGGAAAGTTTTTTCACCACCTACACCTCAGATAGGAGGCTAATAACAAGAATGTACAAGAAACTGAAGAAAAAAGACCCCCTCAAATTCAAAGATCCAATTAAAAAATTGGCAATAGAAATGTATATGCAATTCTCAGATGAAAAGTTCAAATGGCCAATAAATACATGGGAAGATATTCAATATCCTTAGCAATTAGAGAAATGCACACCAAACATCACTAAGATATCTAATCCCAAAGAGAATGGCATACATCAGGAACTCAAACAGCAATCAACGCTGCAAGGCTGTGAGGGAAAAGGGACTTTCTTACACTGCTGCTGGTGGGATTGTAAGCTAGTACAACCACTGTGGAGGCCAGTATGGAAATTTCTCAACAAAAGGCTGAAAATAATAAATATCCCCTTTGATCCAGAAATACCTCTTCTGGGAATCTTTCCAAAAGAGTTAAAAGCATCATATAAAAGAGATATATGTACACATATGTTCATGACAGCACAATAGTTAAACATGGAAGACAACAAAATACCTATCAACAAACCAATGGATACACAAATTGTGGTATATGTACACAATGAAATACTACTCATCTGTAAAGACAAATCACATTGAGGCTTCTGTAGATAAATGGATGCAACTTGAGACCATCATGTTCAGTGAAGCAAGTTAGACACAGAAGTTTAATATCAAATAGTTTATCTAATATGGAAGCCCAGAATACAGTCTTTTCATAGAACTAAATTGGGTGGAGAGAGCAAGAGTTAGGAGGCAGGGAGAGAGTACGGGAGAAAGGAGAGGGGGAAGGTTTATTACTCTGATACAATATATATGTGCACAAGATCTTAAATTCAATGTAAAGTTTAAGTATTACATATGTACGTATTAATAAAATGGGAATGAAAAAAGAGTTTACAAAAATGAAAAAAAAATAAAGCTAAAAACCTGACCAAAAGGGGGGAAACGAAACTATAATGGCTTCCCAGTATCAAGGATTGATAATGCAATCTCTTACTTAGAGTACGCTGGATTTTAAATTTTCAGTGCACAAAAACACTGTGTGTCTGAAGATACATACATTTGCAATAGCAATTGTTGGGAACAATTTTCAGAAATAACTTAATATTTTACTTAATTTAATGCCATTAAAATATTTCAAAACAACGATCCATTCCCAAAACAAATGTTACATCTATTTAGAGTTCTTTTTTTTTAAGTTACTATATCTTTAGAAGAGGAGAGATTCAAAACAAGCCTTGAGACATGGATGAGAATTTTGAGCAACAAAAAGTTGAGAATGTAAGACACAGAAAAACATGAATAAGAGTCAAGGCAGTTTGAGGTTTCTTTTTTGTAAGGCAAATCAACCTGGACTAAGTAAAATGACTACAAAAGCTTATGAATGAAACAAACACTGATTATGTAAAGCTTTTAGTTAGTGTTGAGCAGAACAGGTAGGAAATAAGGCAATGAGGGAGAGAGAATAGATTTTGAGTTTAAAAATGAAATGGCTGTATCAGGATTATTGGTACAGAGATGTAGAATGGATTGGAGTAGAGACACACAAAGAAAACTGGACTAATACATTGTCTCGTAATTACAAACACAATGTCATAGTCACCAAAAACAGTGGAGCAAGAAACATCACCCAAGTGTCAAAAGTCAACAGGTAGTATAACTTACACAAAGAAATCACGCATGTTATAGTAAATAAATCATGAACTGAAGTGCAACAAAATCTTTATTTTTATCATTTAGTAATTCAGTTACTATATTGCATTTACATAATTTCTTCAAAGTCTCCATTTTTCCTAACTGTAAAATGGATGTAAAATACTTACCGTGCAGATTTTTGTAAGAAATAATGTACTTACAAGTAAAAAACAATACTAGTTTTTACTACCAAAAATCTATAGATTAATAAAATGTGGAATATTTGTGATTTTCTAAGGTGGTCAAAATGTTTGTAACTATTTCTTTTTGCAGACTCTAACAGGGATAAGTTGTGGAAACACTGAAGCGGGTGCCCATGTGACAAACGCTTTTAGTCATCCCTTGCGAAAAGGCGAGTCATTTTGTGTTCTGCCTCTTGCAGTTCTTCTTTTCTAAAAGCAATGGCTGAGACAGTAAAAACCTGGCAGGAAAAACCAAACAGATGCCATTTAAGGAACATCTGGACAATGACACACGAGGAAAACTAAATTTCTGATATTGATTAGATTTTGCTTCAGGAACTCTATGTATTCTTGCTGAGTGCGTTATACATTTTTTATAAAGATCATAGATGCTATTCAGGGTTTCTTTTTTTCCTTTTGCTAAACTCCTTAATTTCATGTATCTGCTTAAACAGTAGCCTGCTAGAAACACCAAGTTCAAGCAAATTTTATCTGCTTGAGAGTTCTTTCCCCCCATTTTATGGGTGGAGCAGTCTTTTCACAGCTCAGAAGACAGACATTTACATACACCTTAAAGGTACATCATCTCACTCCAGAAAGAATGGTCCATATCAACAAGTCAAATTGTAATCAGTGCTGGTGAGGCTGTGGGGAGAAAGGAACCCTCCTGCACTGCTGGTGGGAATAGAAGTTCATACAACCACTCTGGAAAGTAGTATGGAGAGCTCTCAAAGACTAGAAATATCTATCTCCTTAGATCCAGTGACACCCCTCCTGGGAATATATCCGAAAGAGGCCAAAACAACACATAACAGAGATACTTGTATACCCATGGTCATAGCACAACTAACAATAGCTAAAATATGGAAGTGACCAAAATATCCACCAACAGACCAGTGGACACACAAACTGTGCTATTTATACAAAATGGAATACGGTGCATCTAGAAAGTCCAACAGAATGGAGGCTTTTACAGGCAAAAGGAAGAAACTTGAGAACATCGTGCTTAGTGAAGTGAGTCAGAAGCAGAAGGTGAAACATCAAATGGTCTCTCTGATATGAGAGACCCAGATCACAGCTATGTCATGGAACTTAAAATGAAAAACAAAGTGAACCAGGGGGGTAGGGTGGGGAGGGAGGGAGTGGTGGGTATGGGGAGGGACAAAAGGAGAGTGGAAAAGTCCTTGTCACCTTGACAAGATATGTATGTGCACAAAATGTTCAACTTCGTTGTTGGAAATGTTCAGTTGCTATCTGCATCTCTCTTTGATGAACTGTTTTCATCAGTTACATAATGTTTAAATTGGTTACTTTTTAGCTCTTTATTATTATTGAGCTTCAAGGGGCTTAGTGTACAAAAGTTCTGAATGTAAGTCCGAGGAAGAGAATGGGAGGGCTGAAAAGAGAGAAGGAAGGATTTGTAACTGCCAAGATATGTATGTGCACAACCTACTCAAGATCAATGTAAACTTTATGTATTGCACTTTATATGTCAATATAATGGGGGAAATAAATATAAAAGGTACATTTGAAAATAACTTCTTCCCTGTTTTCATTTTATAAGCATCATTAACGCCATATATATTAAATATTGATAAAATCGTAGTTTTTTCTTTATGAATTTTGTTTTCTCTTATCTAAGAAATACTAGTGTATGAAAAGACTATCATTTCTCTGCTGTATTTTCTTGCACTTATATGTGAGCCTGTTTCTGATGTGTCTATCCCGTTCCTTTGATTTTTTTGTGATGTTTCACGAAAACAATACTTGTTCATTTTTACAGCATTAAGCAATTTTTTGAATAGAAAATTGAGGTATTTACTTTGTCTTACAGAAAATTGTTTTGACCCTCCTATATAGTATTTTAACAAATTTGCTGTTCTCTACTTAAAGTACCATAGATCTTTATATCCTGATGTCCTGCTAAACTCTCATGGTACCTCTTATGATGATTTTTGTACATTTATAAAGTTTATCTGTATACAAGTTGTTGCATAGAAAGCTATGTTTGTTCTTGTTTGATCCCTTTTGTTTACCTGATCTCACTAGCTAGAAATTCCATTATCTTGTTGAATAACAGTGAACAGTGAACAGGCATGCTTAACTTACTCCTACACTCTAAGAAAAAAATTCAGTCTTTCATCATAAAGTATTGAATTATCATTTTTCATAGATGCCTTTTTAAAAATTATGAGTGTCTCTCAACTGCTGATTTCCTTAAAATGTTATTATTGAGAAGAGATAATTTTTTTAACTTTTCAAGGGGTTAATGTGCTAAATTAACTTGATAGATTTTTCAGATGTTGAAATAAACTTTCCACACATTGGATCACAATGTATCTTTTCAAATATGATTGGATTTAATTTTCAAGTTGGAGAAGGGTTTCTGTGCCTATGTTAGTGAAGGAGACGCTTTGTAGTTTTATCTTCTTGCTCTGTCCTTTCAAGTATTATTTTCAGCATAATGCTGACCTTGTACATCAGTTGAAAAATTTCACTCCACTTCTCCTCAATTCAAAAATTTGGGGGAATATTAGTGTTGCCTTCACAAAACGTTTAACAAACTTCACAAATGAAACCATCAGACACTAGGATTTTCGTTTTTGAACAGTTTTCTTTAACAATACATGTAATTTTCAATAGTTACAGATTTTTAGATGCATTAAAACTATCTATTGAGTAAATTTTTTGTTGTTCGTGCCATGAAAAAAAATTATTCTTTCTTTTTTTTACCAAATTCAGTGGCATAACTCTCTTCACAGTAGTCATTGCTGTCTTCTTGGCTCTTGAATTATCTGATTTCTTTTCAATCCCGGTAGTGCGAATATTATTCTTTTATATTTCTTTCTTGATAAGTTTGCTAAAAGGCTTATAAATCATTTTTCAGTTAATATTATCATCTTCTTTTTGCTTGTTTAGGGGTTGATTTGCTCTTCTTTTCCTAGTCTCCTCAGGTGAAGCTTATATTAACAATTTGAAATTTCTTTTGGTTTCTAAACGAAGTATTTCATGCTATAGATTTCTCATCACTGTTTTGGCTTTGTCTCATAAATTCTAATTGTTCCCTTTTTGTTTTCATTCAATTTAAAATGTTTTTTATCTTCTCCTGTGACTTCTTTGATGTGATAGTTTTTTAGAAGCCTAGTCTTTAATTTCCAAATATCAGGAGGGAATATTTCATTTACCATTCCCCTACTGACTTCCAATTTAATTTGTAATCAGAGAACCTACAGTGTTACGTATTTCCAATTTCAACTCTTTTGTTTTTTCCATGATTATTTTTATTAATGTGTTTAAAATGCACAGTAACTGTATCCATCTTGTGGAAATATATATATATATATATGTGTGTGTGTGTGTGTGTCTTAATAATTTTTGCTCCTTCCTCCCCTTCCTATCCTCTCATTCTGCCCTCCTATTTCCACAAAGCTCCCTCCACATTTCCTCAACTATCTCTCATTTTTCTCTTTATTTATATTTCGAGTTTCTTGTGTAAGAGAAATATTACAACATTTAACTGAGTTAAGAACTGTTTTGTGGTGCAAAGTATAGTCTATATAAGATTTGTAAATAATGCCTGAACTGCTGTTATTAAATACAGTATTCAAAAATGTTGACTAAGCCAAGCTGAGTGGTAGTGCTGGTGAAGAGAATGGTAGATGTCGGGGAAAAGACTGTTTCTGCCTGGAAATAGACATCCCATTTCAGTGCAAATTAACTGATGAAAGTTAAAGTCATTTTAGTCAGAAACTGAGCTTAATTTGGGCTTTATTGCTATTAGTAAGCTGCAACTTAGTCTACCCAAAGCATCACCTTTTTCAGTAGTAGAGGCATGTCACTGTAGTCACTGCGGGCTCAGAATGAGGCCTTAAATGCTAAGAGTTTTTAATTGGTTTCACAGCTCTCCAGCACTGTTGACCTATCACAAAGGTCGATGCCTACAAGCTACGTGTCTCTGTCTTGCTCTTGGCCCCTCTGTCGGTGGGAGGTTGCTGTTGCTTGTCGCTCAGCATCAGGCTCAGGTGGTGGGTGTGGGAGGGCTTCTCATCTTCCTGCTTCAGTCATAGGTGGGACCCACATATCTGTTCCTTTTTAGTTTTCTTTGCGTTGTAGTCCCGGTGACAAAGTCTTCTTTTCAGAACACTAGATGTATACGCACAGAATTCTGAGCTCAATGTGGGCTTTTGTTTCTCCCTTGGTGGTCTTGGGGTTTGTTTGTTTCTACCTTTTCTCCAACAACACAACTTTTTCTTTCTCCAAAGCAAATAAGTTTTACTTCCACATCAACACAAAACAAATTCTTGAATCTAGAAAAAAGAGTATCACGTCATTACAGAAGAAGGGCCCAGCCCAACAGTTAGTCTGTTCACACCTGCTGCCGCTCAGCCAATCACCGTCTTCACCGCAGAAACACTGAGGAGACTCGCTCGTATCCTCTCACATTCTCTCCATTTTTCCCATAAGCACCTATCAGACATTTATGCAGAAAAGTTCATGAATTGGTATAAATTATCTTGTTTCTGTAACTCTATGCATTTCCAGAAAATAGATTTCTAATGCAACTTTTTTTCTAATATAACAGTTTGTCAGGAATAAAGTTCCTAGTTAGCTAAGCAAATACTGATTTATGTGTTGATTTTAAAAGATTTCACAAGCATAAGCAAAATCTTTATCCAATAGACTTAGAGAAATTCTTCTAGAAATCTAATTGCTTTATTCAATTCAATCCTTTCAAAATGCCATGAGAGTAACACTGAGATTCATTGAAAAAAAAAAAAAAAAGAATTCTCCCCATGGGCAGCAGCTTAGGCCTCTGCCTCTGAGCTTTGTCCTACGCTCTATCTGTCTTTAAGTCCTGTCTTTTGGATTTCAGACCTGCTTGGCCAGCTCCCACAATGTCGCAACCTAATTCCAATAAATAGATGATGGCAGATGGGCGACAATAATAGTAGATTGACATATACATAAATTAGATAGATAGATTGATCATAGATAGATAGATGATAGATGGTAGCAGTGATGACAGACAGACAGATAGCTGATAGAATCTCCTGTCGATTCTGTGGCTCTGATTGAACCCTGACTGATATTCTCTCTGATCTCAATAATTTTTTACTATAGGCAAATAATAACAGTAACTATATGAAAGGACATTAAATAATGCAAAAGTGTAGAGCAACACAAAGACCGTGATTTAAATAGAATACCAAAAAAGGCATTTGTGTGATAGAATTTTTAGGAAGAAACATGAATGATGTAAGAAACAATGCTATGCATGGTTTTGAGGGAAAAACATTTCTCATGTAAAGAAGAACAAATACAAGGTTACAAGGTTACGGAATACATGGTGTGTTTGGGAAAGAGGAAAAGGGTGGACAGATAAAAGTTCAGGCCTCAGAGACATCATTGTTAGCAACTCAGGATTGCTCAACCTCTTAGGTAGATCACATAGGGTTGAGAAGGTTTGGGTTATTATTTTGAAGCTCCACAGGGTTGTGAGAAGGCAGAGACAATAAAAGCCTGGATGCTGTGTAGAACACAGGGCACAGGGCAGGAGGGCGATAGGGGAAGACTCGCTCAGGAGCCATTGCAACGTGCCCGGAAAGTGCCAAGGAGGGTGCGAGGCAGAGTAACCGTAACAGGAACGGGGAGCATCGGAAGCGGTCAGGTTCTCAATATGCTTTCAAGGCAAAGAACAGAGTTCTCTAACTTCAAAATACCCGAATTGGCATGCGAGTTGTGAGAAAAAGCAAAAATAATGTCAAGATTTTGAGCCTGAGTCTTACTGTCTCCAGAGGCCTTCCTGATTCCCCATGGCTGTGCTGCTCTAGGATGCTGCTCTTTACACAATAAAGTGAACCTCCGCTGGTCCTGCTGGGCCCATAATACCCCAAACCCACAACGTAAGGGAGGAGAGGGTCATCTTGGCTCACAGCTGTAGGAGCTAGCAGTCCTTGCATAGGCAGCTGGTAATGGTGGAAGGGCCTAGCCACAAAAAAAGTTGCTCATCACGTGATGGCCAGGAAACATAGAAAGAAAAGCCGAGCTAGTGAGTGACGTATTTCTTTACAGGTCCTCCCCGAGTGATCTGCCCCCTCCTGGTCCTAACACCCGTTAGGACTCCTCTTAACAACGCATGGAATCAATGGATTAGTAGACTGATACAATTAACTCCCATGATTCAATCACCTCCAAACACATGAGGCTTGGGTGGAGGGGGGCATTTCTTATCTGAACTGTTACTTTCTCTCTTTAATGTTTGTCCATTAAAATTCTGTAATCAACGCAAGATACAATCTTCCACAGGCTATAAATTATCTATATCTTGCTCACAGCTATAATCCCAAGTACAGGGCACAGAAGATGTATTTAATGAATTGTTGAGATTTCTCAATATTTGTCATTTGTAAGTCAGAAGTGTCGTATTTATGTTAATCTCAACCTGCTTACTTTAAAATAAGTTAAATATTATCTATCTCTTCTAAATCTCATCTAATCTTGTTTTCATAAATTTGCTGATTTTTATTTCCCTGATTCAATATTTTATCTTTTCCCTTTTATGTTCTGAGATGTTAACTTTTTTATAAATTTGGATAATCTTTTGTAGTACAGAAATTTTAAAATTTGTTCATATTAGAGATATTAATTCATCAGTGATACCTGTGGTAATAATTCTTGTGTTTTCTTTGAAGTCTTGATATTTTTGATATACAAAAATAGCTTTCTTTTTTACATTTTTTGTCAAGCAAAATCTATTGCTGCGTCCTCTTGAACTTTCTTGCAAAATTCTCTCATACCTACAGATTAAGACATATGCTTTATTGCTTCCTTCAAATTTTTGTTTCAATTTCTGTTTTTTTGGTTATCTGTTTTTACCATGGAATTCATTTTATATGTAAGGGAGTAGCATTTACTCAACTTGTATTAATCTAAAATGTGATCCAATTAAAAGGGATAATGATTTTTAATGTTAAAAAATCTTATTACACTTTTTAGGGCAAAAGTTCTATATTCTATGTGTATACTTTTAAAATAGTACCACCTTTGACATTTTAGAAACAACAGCAGCTATCTTCTCTATTAATAATGAAATATAGAATTATAATATTTATTTTTAAAAATGTTTGAATACATATCACATATTTTTCTGAGCTGGTTTACTCAGCTAACACTGTAAAACAAAATAGAACTAGTGCACAAACAGTACCTTGGTTTTCCCAAATAATTGTTCTGATTTCCAAAGACTCTGAGAGGATGCAGGAGAAAGGTGGGACTTTTTTGACGCAACCATGCTGTGAGACAAAGTAATATTTTATGGGTTCAGCAAAAACTGAGCTCATCGTACCTGTGACCAACATAAGGCTCAATTAAATTGTTTAATAGCAAAACAATGATATGCTCTTAATTTAGCAAAACCACAAATATTTGAACAAAATCTTTTAGCTGTGTATGTGAAAATTCAGCACAAAAAGAGCAAATTAATATTGGGCACTAATAATTCACAAACATAAGAAAATGTCTCATACTTCCTAAACTAATAATAAACTTGAGGGCAAAGGTTTACTCCTGCACCAAATGTGGGACTTTTCATAGTTCAGGGCCCTAAATCCCTAGGGTTGCAGAAATCCCGAGTACAACATAACTTCTATTATTAGTGTTTTCTATCTCTAATCCTGTTAAATTTCTGCACTAATAAAACCATGAAAATTTATAAAGCTAGTTTATAAGATCAAATGGTTTTCCTGTGCCAGAATATTTCAAACTCCAACTCCAGATTTTGGTTTTAAAAAATCAAATTCATAATCAACTTATCCTAATTTTTATCAAAATGAAAACATTTACTAAGGAAAGGAAATGACTGGGAAACATGCTGGAATTTCACCTTTGCAACTTCCATTTAAATCAAATTTTTAAAAAGCAACTATGCAGCTTTCAAAGGTACAAATAAAGCATGCTAAGAATTTTAGCTGATTTCTTAATGACTGAATTTCTTCTTACGTAATATTAACTTATCAACCATAAGTCTACTTTCCATGTTAGAATCTTGTCGTTGGGTCACTCATCTGAAGTTTAAATGTTCCTGCTTGGAGAATGTCCTGTATAAAAGAGCTGGAAAGTATTAAATAATCATCAAGTGAATGCATTTATCATCTGAGGGCCCATCTCGTGTATGTCACGATTAGCTACCTTTGCAATCAGTTCACTATTCACCAAAGAAAACAAAGGCTTATGAAATAAAAATATATATCTTATCTAAGAGATGAATTTTAAGTTATGTGAGCTATACTACTAAGCACTGTATTTGAAGTATTCCAATAAAAAATTAACCATCCATAAGAAGGGGTCATTTATGCCATAATTCAAAAATCACCTTGTTAGAAAAAGACAGAATAATAGAAGAGGAAAGATCACACATGTGACCCGAGGGCACCAGAGCATGTCAGGTGTTTTTAACTGAAGACTTACTTTTTCATGCTTGGCCTGAAAGACAGCAGTTCTCTTCCTTGCCAAAACTGAGCATTTGGTTTTAAAATCATGATCACATTCCAGTTATCATGGGTCTATGGCCATGAAAGTAAAATTTGTGTCATGGAGCATTTTGAGTGGTTTATTTAAATGCTTCTTATTGTGGGGTAATCACATCTTTTAAATCTTAAAAGAGATAGATAGAGAGAGAAAGAGAGAGAGAGAGAGAGAGTCATTTTAACAGTGATTTTAAAAATGTACACGTGTCCAGAGTTTTGATCACCTGTATAACATCTAAGTGTTATGACAATTTAGATCACTTTTAACTGCCAAAGTCCAGGTTCCCCTGTCACTCTCAAGCTGAACCACTCACAATAAATTGAAGGGAATCTAATAACTTTAAATCACTGCATCCCGCGCATGCTCAGAAACAATCACTTCCAAATTTGAAAGCATATAAAAATTTGAAAAGTTTCAATTATTTTAAATTGCTATATGCAGCGTAGAGAGAGATTTAAAATTGTTGTAGTGCCTCACATTTTTTTAAAGCATTTCTGTTTGGAAGGGAGTCAAGCAACATTCCGTCTGGAAGCGCAGAACACATTGGACTGGTTTGACTCATCAGAACTAGAAATATAGACCGAAGTAATAAGAATTAAGTTGTTAAAATTACCCAACTCGAAAGTTGGCCATCTTTCAAAACCCAAGCAAACAGTCAGTTCTGATAAGGAAGCAGGTAGAAAAGATGGAAGGATGTGAAGTAAGGCCACAAAGGAGAGAAAGATCTGACTGATTATTGGAAAGCAGAATATCCCCTTAGACTTCAGGCAACGCGAAGACACAAAAATAGAAGGGGCACAAAGCTAAAGAAAGGCGAGAAGTTCCCACAAGCCCAGCAGGCCCGGCCATCCCCTCCCGCCGCCGAGTTGCAGCGGCAGCGGCCTTCCTGCACTACGTTTTCCCTTGCCTCCACTGGCTCAGCCAAGCTAACTTCCGGGCTCCTTCTCGGATGAACGACTGCACAGCCTTATGCTTTACCCACGCTCTTGCCCACCTTTTCTACAAAGTCTTTGTTTGATAGTGGGAGAGGGTGAGCACTTTGACATTTTACACAGCTCAGAGTTCACTTTTGACATCCAAATCCTTAAAGAACCCAGAAATTATATATCAGCACAATCAGGCTATTTAAAGGTGGCCTTTCTCCAGCACTTTTCATCTTTTCAGCAGGAAAGAAAGTTATGGTCTCCTCTGTTGCCCTTGGGTGTTCACGTACTTTAGGCCTGGTGCTGCCCAGAGAGCAGGATGCTCTTCATAATTCTGTGTCAGTGAAAACATAATGTCCTATAGTTAGTAAGGGAAAAAAAGGGGGGAAAGGGGAAAAAATGAAAGAAAAAGAGCCTGAAGGCACTGGAATAATTAAGCAAATGCAGTGACAGCTGTGGCAGGTCCTGGGCAGAACTGGCTCCACTGAGCTGAATTAATGACATCAACAGCCCAGTATCTCCATTAACACTTGATCGTTAATTATTACCCTCTGACAGGAAAAGCCCAAACATTCTTAGGAGTGGCCTGTTATTAATCTACCTTACCTGCCCTCCACACGGACACCTCAGCACAGTTAGGAGAACTGGCTTTCATTTCTTGCTTTTTGCTTTGTTTTGTTTTGTTTTGTTTTTTTAAACTTCAACTATTGCTTAATTTACTTGGATAAACAGTGATGACCATCAGATTATGAAGTCTACTTTGGATTAGCAGGTTTTGTGTTCTTTCACCTAAGACACTGAAGCAACCTACCTGGGTCTGCTGCACTGACTTTATTTTTTGGCTCAGGTTTAGAGGGGTCAGGAGACAGTTTACCTGAAGAAGAAATGCACAGGGCAGCACAGGAGTAAATCATTCACCATTGTCCCTTTGCCTAACTTTAGAGGGCTGAGCTCCTCAAATTTTCTCCAAATCCCATTCTTGGAGCTATGATCAGTGGTCATAACTTTTTTTTTTTCAATTTCAAAGCTTGCTCACTTAAAATGCTAAACAAACACATAGAGAAAGTCACTTTTATATGCACATATAGCGTGAAATACTTCCCCTATCAAATTCAGACCATTCCTCTGACAAATCACATATCTCTTAAAAGAAAAGCTACTTGGATTTATCATTTAAAATGTTAAGATATCCTATATCTACATTTAAATATTTCCAGCAAAAATTTCAATTTGCCTGTGGCCACCTAACACACACAGACAAGCACACACACAAACAACACACAAAATCTATAGAACTATAGGGGACTTGGGAGGTTTAAAAAAACATCAAGTAACCTGATAATGTCTAACAAGGCTTCATCTTCCTCTCCAACAAAATTGCTCCTCCCATGTGGCGTTGTGTCTCATATTCTGATGACGAGAAAAAAAAAAATAGAGAATGCAAATGAAAGCTTGCTTGCATGTTAAGCACTCTCCTCCCAGCAGCAGGCCTTACAAAATAGATGTGATGATTAACCTTTACCCAAAAAGACTTCATAAAAGTCCAATACATTAAATTGCTGATTGTTCCTTTCCTTTCACAGACTTAATCCAGGGTTCACTTCCCAGTCGTAAACATAGCCACAATATAACTTAATAGAGTGTCTCCCTAGCTAACGGCCCTGAATCCACTGAGAAAATCCCAAAGCTTCTAGGACTGGATAGAATATTTCCCAGCATTAAAAAGAGAGAGAGAGAGAGAATTCACATATAAAGAAACAACAGTAGAATCAAAGATGTCAAATTTTGTCTGCTCTGTTTTCTATAGAGTAGAACTGATATTGGCACCCATATTAGGGGACAATTATAGGCTGTATTGTAATAATTGTGAGAAATAAATCTAGGCTAATACATATTTCACTCACTTAATATACAATATCTAAATATGTCATGAGAACCAAAATTGTGCTCCATATTTGCTCTCCTAGCCCTTGAGAGACCCTTTGTCCCATAAGCATTGAAGGGACCATGGAAGTTAGTTCTTTATGAGCATCCTTCTGAGTTCCTTGGGGGCTGATGGAACTCAGCAGGCCTCTTTGCTTTCTTCTTCTCAGATGTCACAGCATGTGGAATGAAACCTTTGGACCAGTACTTGATGACCCAATACAATAAAATTATAAAATGAGAGAAAAAATGATTTAACTTCAGGGACATTAGTTTTTTAATAGGGAAAAGTACTAGAAAAAATTTTGCAGCATGTCTCCTTATAGATAGTCGGGGCATTTGTTACTAGGCAAATATCTGTGTGGCTCATGTCTTGATGTTGAGGGCACACTCTGAGAAGCCGAATAAGTGATCAGGACTGAATTCCATTTAGCAAAACTTCAAGTAAAAAAAAAAATTTTTGTTAAGAAGAAGCAATCAGTTGTTTCCTACCTAGCCACCATTTTCTTTCTATCCTATGGGAATTATTATTTAATGGCATAAGTGTTTCTCATCAATTGGCCAACTACCCATGCTTTCTAAGATTTTTCTTATCCTAGTGTTTTTGTAGTAATTTCTAGGACTTAGTCCAAGTTTGCTTCACTTTATCAATACATTGCTTCTATTAGAGCCACCCCAATCTATGGCCCAAACATCCCCTCCCCATTCCTATCTATGTTTTCTGGTCTGATAGTCTCAGTTTTATTCAATTTTTAATTAATTTTTAGAATCTTAATAAAGTCTTTTATTTCACTTAAGTATCTTCAAATCAAGATATGTTATTTTAAAATGTCATCTTTCTCTCTATCTTTCTTCCATAAGACTAACATTGTGGGGGCATAGAGTCTTAAAACCTGTTCTCTCACATTTCCTCTAACTGGTTTTCAATAGTGCTTGTTCCAACTGCTTAGTATTTTTTTCTACCTAAGATCATTTGTTTTAGTTTCTCCTTAGCGTTCCTGAACCACTAAACTATTCTGAGTCACATAAGTTGACTTGACAATCAAGCTATAAATACTAGCCTCCAAAACTCCTCCATTTTATATAATCAATTCCTATTTGAAAATACTTAGTTAAAAGGAAAATAATGAATACAAGGCTCTGTTACACTATGTTCATAATACTTATCACAGAAGGAACCCCATTTCCATGTCTTAAAGACAAAAGTTACTATATTAAATACTCTCCTATTCCAATTTCCTATTAAATATTTCCCTGATTTTTCACGTGATGTACCACACACAATAAGTCTTTAAAAAAATTAAAATCTTGCATTTTGATTACCTCTTTTTTTTTTTTTACATTTAGCAAAAGCTTACAGAGCAGGTATTGTTTGACACTGAGTTTCTGTTAACCATGTACTCCACTGGAGCATAGTTGTACACATTGTTTCAGAGCTAACATAATGGAGAATATTTTCAAAGAAGGCTGTGTTTCAAGCCAGATGGTTTATCTGCTGAAACAATTCTCCCAGTAGAGAAATAGTGGCTGCACAGTTGCCGTAGTGTTCATAAGCCTACTGCAGTAGATTCATTTGGCACCCACATTTTGGAGTCAAACAAGAGTGTGGTTTGTGTGAATCAATTCAGACGTTCCCAAGTAAAAAGGAGTGCTCTGCCATTGCATGTCGTGCTTTACTGTAAAGGCTGTAGTGTGTTCATACCACAGGCTCAATACATAAATATGATATAATTTTTAATATATATATATAAGTAGTTCCATGCATAAGAACCAAAGGGAAAACACTAGGATAATTGCTTCAGAGATTATCACAGCCTGGCCTAAAAAGAGCCAAACTGCCATTGCTGGTGAGGAAAGCAAGTGTGTTACCAGGGCCATTCTCACTGTTACAATTTAAAGAATAAAAAGATTAGACATTTTTATCTTGAGATTTCAGGAAGGATCAACTGCTCTCTGTGAGTGACTGGGAGTCACACTAAGTGTTCCATCAGCACTGCTTTACATGGCTCTTTCATATCATAGTTGTAGATTTCAATTTCAATTTAAAACCCTTTTGATATTCAAAGGTGTCTTAACCAGGACCACACTAGATCACACAGGCACTTCTGTCTTCAACAGTGGTCTTCAGAAGTGTCATGATGCACGCGGACATTTCACCCGCCTTGGTCATCAGAACAGTCACTTCCCTGTATGCTAACTCCACCTACATTTTAAAAATAAAACAAAAGACTTAGAGGATTCCAATAGGGGTTTACCATGCCCTGAAACGTCTCAAGCATGTACAGGGATGGGAAAATCCCTGAGATTCCAGAGATAACAAAAATATATAGCACATGGGAGGTTCTAAATAAGGAAATTCTTGAGTATGTTGGGGAAGTTGGCATCAGCCTTGCAGTTCGGTCCTTTGGAGACTATTTTTGCCTGAATTTGCAAGTGAGCAAATGCAAAAATGTATGGCCATGTGTGTGCCCTTTCGTGCTCAATAGCCACTGCTGACTCTCTTCCTGGAAAATCAGATATCTTAAAATATGTTATTCTTCTCTAGATCATCGTTATGTCCAGTATGACTTATATCTTTTATTTAAACAAATTATGATATTTTACTTTTAAATTTCAGAATGAGAAAAATACTTTGAAATAAAACCATGAAAATAAGATTAACACTATGTATCCACAAAATGAGTTAATACTACTTTTCACAGACACACACATACATAATTTCTGTGCTTTATACCAGTCTTTACAATGCAGGAGGAAAAAAAAATAGAGAAAAATGCTAGACACTAAACATTCTGAAATTAACAGTTGAATTTGACAACCCCAGGACCCTGAAAATAGTCACATATTAGCTGTAAAGGCCATAGAAAATCTAAATCAGGAAATTTCAACCCAAATTAATGAGTGTATTAAATCCAAACAAATGTTAGAGACACATGCCAAGATGGAAATCTTTATGTTACTGTTTCCAAAACAGTACCTGTGGGCAAATCAAACTGAAAAAAATACAAACACCTGCTAATTACCTGCATCAATCTGGAGGCTACTCAAGACTCTTCAACGTTTTATTTCATTCTTAGTATAGGTCGCATCTCGATCTTTTTGAGGTCAAATTTGCCAACGAGACATTTAATGCAGGTATTGGATGCACTAAACCTAGCATATTCTCATGATTTTATTTTCAAGTGACTGTTTGTTATTTTTGCTTTGCTTTTCTTCATATCATTTTATGAAAGTTGTCATTTATAAGCAGTCTGTGAGACATTATGGTGTAGGTCACTTTGCATTCATAAGCAGACCATTGTAAATACTTGGTAAAAGAGTCCAATATTACATATCTTCAAACAAAAATCTCATCAGGTCCTATATTTTATGCTTCTAGTTTTATGAATAATTAATGCTGCATATCTTCAAATACTCCCATGTGTTGAATGCCAGAATAACTGTCAAGTGTTTCAGCACAACACTGGGACAGTTTTTGTGTTTGCTCTGGACACTCATGTGACTTCCAATGACCTTACCAAGCAGAAACTAGTATGTGTTTTTTCTCCTTTTTAATATATAACCATATCAAATGTATATAAAATATATAAACAATATTTATAAATATATACTCCAGGAAAATTCAATTCAAAGAATTTGTAGCATCAAGAGCATATTGGATATTTCTACAAAGCAAACAAATTTAATCATACACTAGACCACAATTAAGTCAGTACATCTATCTCCATAAGATACATCCTGATAGTTTGCCTGATGATAACAGGAAGAGCCATCAAAATTTATAAACAAATAAACACAGACACTGGAAAACGTAGTGACTTGGTAATTCAATATAATCGTGATGTTATTTTCCTGACAAAGTAATTCATGTTTTCAAAATTTAAAAATCCAAAACTTTGCTCAGAGATATTGTAAATTTTGGAGACTATCCAGAGAACCAGGAAACAAATGAAAGTGGAAGAATTCTTCTCAACTATTTCTATTGGAATAGCTTAGGGGATAAATTTTCTTCCCACCTTATCATTTTTCAGGAGAGTGCAAGATAATGAGCCCACCCCTGATGCATTCCATCTTTTAATTACACAGATTTTCAAAAAAAAATAATAGCATCAATCATTGTTCATGTAGGAACAGTGGTTACATAATCCTTTACAACATTGTTTATTCAAAATAAGTTAATTTATCATAAATTTGAAAGTGAACTCCTAAGCAAAATAAGAGAGGAATAAAGACAGAGAGGAGAAGAAGAAAGTGAAAGGGAGAGAATATTACTCAGAGTTTTTTTTTTTTAAGTTTTGGAGTGATTTTTAGAGCACACTAGTATGTTATGAATGAGCTCTGCAGGTCTCCCCAGTGAAAAAGAAAACCACCAGATTTTCTCTTCTGTATCATATCATTGATGCTCTTCCAATGCCACAATTCCAGAAACAACCTGGTTTCCAACCGGGATATCTGCAGGCTGTGTCAGTCTGCCAGGGTCTTTCTAGTGAGAAATCCTTAGGCTCTGATTGAACCCTACGCTTTCCAAGCATTCAAAAAAATATAGTCAGAGACCTGAGCCACACTTCTCCATGTGGGCTGAAGTTTCCAGGTGGCCTGATTGCTCCTGGTCTCCAAATAAAAACAAATTGACAATCCTTTACCTTCCACAAGTTCGTGCCAATTTTTAAATAAAATGTCTACTAGTGATTTATTGCCAATGCAAACTGCCAGTCTGGCAGCCCCATTCACCTAGTAGGCAGACAAATCAGCAAAGCTACATCAGCCTGGCCCGTTCCCCAAGTTCGTGCTAGAAGGCACTCCAAATATCATATTTGTTTTGTTACTGGCTTTCTTCTATGTGTGCATTGGGTAACAAGATACCTAGCTGGCCTTAATGGTTTAGGAATATGACCACTCGGCCTGTGGAGGCTTCCTAGGATCATCCAAGCTCATTTTCCATAAATCTCACACTCTTCCATTCAGGTAAAAACTCTCCACTTGACTTAAATATCAAGCACAGAGGCAGAACTGAAAGAATTTCTTTCCTGCATCTAATATCATCTCTGGGGCATGTTTCCTACCACTTCCCCAGGGAGCACACACCTGCCTCGGTGATTCTCAAGAGAAATTTCTCTTCCCTATTCCTCTCCACATGACAGATAACAGTATCTCTTGGCCAAGGTATACTTTTTTTAAATGTTGATTTAGGCCATGTTTGGCATCTTATTCCCTACCAAGTTATCTTTCCAAGCCAGAAAACAGCTCATGTTATTTTATTTTTAATTGCATTGGTTCAAAGCACTCAGTCTTCAGGACTAGCAGTTCAAGGTAGATTGCTACATATAATGTGTTTAAAAAGAAAAAGAACAATTCCAGTCATCAATTCCTATTTCTTCAAGATTACAGACAAGCTGAGCTGACAAATGAAGCCTCTTCCAGTATTACTTAAGCTGCTCCAAATGACTAGTTACCACGTCAGTGAGACGAAATCTTCTGTCTCATCTCAACGCCTCTGTGACACTTGCATGCAAGCCTCAGAGCTGTCTATATTTCATCAACCATTTTCTTCATATATTATTTAATAAACTGTTTAGATCATGCCTAATTACAAACATTTATAATAGACTCTACTCCTAGAAATGCATGAAAACATGCTAAATTGTTTTCTACCTAAAGTTTTAATGAGCGTATAATACCTCTAGCCCATATGCTTCAAGAACGTTATCCTTAATTATGTAACATGGGTGTTTTACTGATATCTGTTAACTGCTCAAGCAGCTGTGGTTTTCTGCTTTTTTGCACAGCTCAGGAGGAGCCTTGAGTTTAGTTTCCCCTTTTTGGGGGGTTGCAAAATCCATGCCCCAAACAGGTGTGTGCAATCACGAACCACAGTGATGAACCCAAACTGCTGCCTTTCTAAAAATTCCACCAGCCGGTGACACACGCTGGTCAAGGTTGCACAACCTTGTTTTCCACCGGTTTATTCTGATGATTCATTCCCCTGTGGGGAGGTAAATTTCAGCCATTGCTACTCGGCTCCTGTTTCTGATCATTAGAGGGATCACATCCTCATTTTGATTATTTCTCTTTCTCTCGTTCTTGCCCTCTCTCTTTTTTTTTCTTAAAATGAATTCTTAGATCGTGGAAAGTGTTGCCTTGGAAGGTGGCTATTCTTTATGACAATAACAGGAGAGGTAAAACTAAAGGAAACGCACACACATGCACACGCCTGCACACACGCATGCACACACCCAGCCAAGAACTCTTCCAATTTTTTTTTTCTTTACTGCAGTGAATCTGCCTAGATGATGTGGCAGATGAAGTAACCATCCATTAAAAGACAAGAACTCATACCAATAAGTAAGTGCTGTTCCCATTAAAGCAAGTTGCTCACTAATTCTACTGATAGTCTAAGAGATTATTGGGGGGGAGGGATTGCCATCAAATCTTCCCTCACAATTTTTAAACTCGAAAGTTGCAAATTCTCTTTTATTAGAGCAAGAGTTTGGTTTTTTTAAATATCCAAAGATTATCTAGAGCCAAGTTTACTAATAGTCAATCTTGTTCTTTAAAAAAAGCAAGTTTCATTATTAAACAATAAAATTTAGTTGTGAAAGAATCAAAAAAAATTTAAAGAAAAAATTTTAAAAGAGATAAAAATATTTTTAACCATAGTAAATATCACTGGATAAAAAGTGGCCTTCTTGACATGACTGCTCTGAAGAAGAAAACATTCTTGAAAATTCTCTATATTTGTTAAATTATACAATATTATTTTGTCTTCCCATCTCAGCTTTTCTAGAAATCATAGTAACACAAAATAATTGATTTTTTCTTGTTAAATAAATAAATATCAAAAAATATAAAAAAGGATACTCGGTAGAAATTGCTTTCCTAAAAAAATGAGACTTAAATACACGCAAAGAGTACATCAGCCCACTTTGCATTATCTAAAGGAATGAATATTCTTTGTGCTAAAAGAATACATGTCGAGAAGTGTGAAATTCTGAATATTAGCCCCCATATCACCACTTTCTGTCTGTCACCTTGAGCAGGTGACTAGATTTTCAAAAACCTCAATTTTCTCATCTGATAAATATAGAAAATAATACAAGCCTGTACAAGTATGAAAACTAACTTTTCAAAGCAGAATTCCTGGCAGGCAACCGATGACTACACGGTGGTGTTTCCAACTGCTGCCATTATCACGTCCCAGTGTTCCACTTGTGGCAGGAGCTACCCAAGTACAAGTATATGCCTCAGTCATGGTTGTTACCCAGAAACCAATATAGGGTCTGGTCCATAGTGAGTTTTAACTATATTGAAGTGAGCTAAATATATCCACGCAAATTCATCTAAAAAAGTCACAAAATAAAAGGTGGAGATTTTAAATCAAAGTTATTATAAAACCAGTCTGATAACAAACATGATTTGGTTTAGTTTATAATGTGCCACAGATTTACAGACAATCAGAAAAGTATTTCAAATTAGTTGACACTTTTGTCTACCTTCGTGTTTCCTTCTTTGTCATTTTGAGAAACTTTGTGTCAATGCCGAGTTGATTCATTAGACATCGTCACAAGCCTTTGCTTAGGTGACTATAGGTAGATGGGCAAATTGTGGTAAAAGTCAGCAGGTTAGCAACAGATGTGTCTTTGGATAGGAAGAGCATTAAGCCACTACCACCTGTGTAGTTCCTGGTATCTACAGGGGTGTGGGCTCCCCATAAGGGCGGTGGAGCGCTGAAGTACAATCACACTTCCCCAAAGAAAGAAAGAAAGAAAGAAAGAAAGAAAGAAAGAAAGAAAGAAAGAAAGAAACATGGCATATAGCCTTCTCTTAACCTGCTCCAGATACAAGCCTCATGCCCGGTTTTCACAAACGAACTGAGTTAAGTGACTCTCAGTTGTGTACTGGATAACAATTATCACAAAAGTTAACAAATGCCACTTTATTTTTATATATTTTCCTTCTTTTCCATACCTACCGATGACATTTTTTTCAGAAGTCATTTGATTTTATAAAGAAAATAACTCAAAGCTGAGGCAGTCTTAGCTCAGCAGACAATCATACAAGCAGTACATCTGCATACATTGAAAATCACAAACATTCAGTTTTTCAAATAGCCTGGTGTTCCACTTTGCAGCAGAAGTATTTAATGGAAGAGCTGGGAAGTCTGTAACCAGTCTAGCACAACCAATAGCTAGGTCTACTGAATCCAACTGATCTCATCTACCCACAGAGAGAAAAGGAAATATCCACATGTAACTGCATGCTCTGCAGCAGAAAGGTGGTGTCAGAGTCCACTCCAAAGGATGAACAGTGAAAGCGTGAAATACGCAGGTAGCTCTAGCTCGTCTGCAATGGTAAAATTCTCCTGGAACTCTGCAGTGCTGGACACTGCATTGCAGTCTTGCTTTCTCTAAAGCACCTGACTACAAAGTCAAAAGCAGAACCTTCAGCTTCCACAGAGGTACCTCTTTCTGAAGACGTGACATTGTCATGGCACTAGAGAAGTTAGATAATCTTGTTTAGGAGAATTACAAACAAGGAACAGAAACTCTGGACATTTTTTTTAAAGTTAGGTTGGAATCCCATGACTGAAAATTTTGCAAGTCCTGAAGGAAACTCAACTCAGGCAATAAGAGTCTTATGATACATTCTCCTGCAATTTCTTAGTAGTTAAATGCCTGAGTCATAAAGGAAAATGAGAATATAATAAAACAGAATCCAATAATTAAATTTCAAAGGAAAAATACACAGCCTACCTCACCTAACAATTCATCATCCTAGGGCTAGAGGAATAGTTCAGTGGCAAAGTACCTGAATTGGATTTCCCAGCACCACCTAAGCTGGCCATGGTAGGGCATGTCTGTAATCCCAACACTTGGGAGGCTGAGGAGGCTGAGGCAGGAGGATTGTCATGAGTCCAAGGCCAGCCTAGGCTATACAGTGAGTTCAGAACCAGCCTGGACTATAGAATAAGACCTTGTCAAAAAAAAAAAAAAATCAGCAGCCCATCAGCTCTGTTTTCCATCTCATAGTTTGGGACAACTCTCCATTGAGTTTATGCTCACCTGTCCTGCAGGCTGTGAGCTGATTTAGGGCAGGGAATTCAATTCCTGGCACAGAAATCATCCCAGATGATATATTTGGCTATCTGGTAGACTGATAAATGAAATGACAGGTGAATCTTAGCCTTCTTAAAAGTGTTTACCTATGCAGAATAGTGCCAGTTACAATTCAAGGACAGACAGTATATGGCAAGAAAAGACAGTTAACTCTCTTATGCAGAAGCAGGCAGCAAGTCTTCCTTTTGCCCTTACCCATCTTGATCTTTGCCTCCAATGCCACATATTCATCACAGATTATTATAGCTGTAATATCAAGGGTCAGAAGTGAGGAAGGAATGGAGTGGCAAGCCCATCTGGAAGATCCATCTGCCTAGCCCTAAAATTCTACTGCTTGAATTATACCATGGAGCTTTTACTGCTCCTGCCACTATGTCCCCCATTTAAGTAGAGGACAGCTATCTTTTATTCAAGCCAAAGCCTTGGTGCACTGTCAATTTCTTTCTTTTTTTACTTTATATCCAATCAACTTTGGAATCCTGTTGATTCTACCTCTACAACATGGCCCAAGTCAAATAACTTCTCATGATCCCACAGTCCGCAAGTGGTCCAAGCTGCCAATACACAGGCTTGCACAGGCTGTTGAGACAGTGCACTGCAGATCTTCTAGCCCACCATCATCCTTTCTAAACAGAATTACTCTCCAGCCATAAGCCACACCCTACAATTCCTTCCATCTGAGCCCAGCTATGGCTTTTAATGTTACTCAGAAGAGACACTATGACCAACAAGGTTCCGCTTTACCTGCTCCTACCCCACCACCCATAGCCATCACCTCTCTGCACTCTGTGATGAGTCCATCTCAGCTCCCGGCACTGAGGCTGTGGCACTGTTGTGGACAGACCTTCTCCCACAGGAAATATGTCTCCACGTATGGAACTTCATCCCAGATGGCCAGGTGCTTGAGCCCTCGTTTAACTCTTGTTGGCACCAGTAAATTTCCACTGAGGGCTTTATTTCATCATCATATCTAAAAGGGCATTCCCTCCCTGGCACCTACCATTTCTCAACCACCCAATACTATCTACCAAATCACGCTTTTTTTTTGTTTGTCCTGGTTATTGTCCATTGTCCTCTGTAGAATATGATCTATTCCAACAGAAAAATTTTTAAGATGTTTGGATTTTTTTCTGTTCTACACTCAAAATATGGAAAGGGTTCTTGTGTGCACCAAGTTTTCTGTAAATTTCAGGAATGAATGTATGAAGGATGAGATTTTCACCTGCAGGATACACAACCCATATGTTTATATCTGGCTTGATTACTATTGATTAGTATTGAAATTATAAATTTTGCAAGAAAGAATCTTTCATACTTGCCTTTTTAGATACGTTTATAACAAAATGGAATGTAGCTTTGTTCCACTATGGAGTGGTACAGTGCTTTCCTAGGGAAAAAGTCATATCAGAATTTATCAGTTTAGGTAATGATATAAAATGGTATGATTTATATTTCAAGGTATTTTAATGAAAAGTAATGAACAGGAAAAATTATTTTTATTTTCAAACAATAGAACCTATTAACTACAATAACTTGAAGAATTGGATAAAGCTCCATTTACTATCTCAGTACAAACTTTTAAACACAGTGGTTCACAGCTGTAATTCCAGCACACAAGGAGGCTGGACCTAGAAGATATGTAGTTTAAGTTCTACCTGGGTAACTTAGCAAGATTCTATCTCAAAATCCAAGTGAATAAATAAATAAATAAATAAATAAGGGCTGGGCATGTATCTAAGCAGTAGAGCTCCCCTAGTTTTAATCCCAACGCCAAGAAAATAATACTAATAATTTAATTTTTTTTAAATCCAAGAACAAAACAAAATGGTTGGTTATATTTGTCTAAAAGGTAATTAACTGTCTCCTATAGAAACAAAAAAATTTAAGAAATATGACAGGATAGGGAAAACACTATTAATAGTAACAACAAAATAGAAATACTAAGAGAAAAAATTAAAATTTTCCAAAACTACACATATAAAATGTTGAAATGCTATTTTAAAAGGCAAAGTAGCTTGCTAATCAGAAAGATATGTCTTTGTAAAATTATTCAGAAACTGAATTTATCTATTTGTTCTTATTTTATTAGAGATCCCACCCATCTTTGCACTGAGCTACATGTTCAGTCCATTGTTTAGTGTGTGTGTGTGTGTGTGTGTGTGTGTGTGTGTGTTTTGAGACAAGGTCCCACTAAGTTGCTAAATTATTAAGTCTAGGCTGAAATTTGTAACCTTCCTGTATCAGCTTCCTTAGAGTGCTATCTTATAGGCCTGTGCCTCTAGATCTGGTTATTTAGAAACTGGCTTTTTGGTACTCAAAAAAGGCAGGATCCTACTCTAGGTCAGGAATTTGGCAGTGAACAGAATGAAATTACTGCCTTTATGATGTCTCAAAGACACTGAGAATTCAATCTCTCCAAAACCAAGCTTATCCTTCTCTTCTTTGGTTGTTACCCCAGGGACCCCAGCTGAGAATGATTTCACTATGCCCTCAAGACCAGACCAGGAAATGATCTTTAACACTGCTCTTTCTCTTATCATGCTAATCAAAGCCCCCCAACACCCTGATGACTTTCCGAAGCATTTCTAGAATGTTTCTCGTCTCCATCTTCAGTCCCAGCCCCTGAACCCACAGCATCACTGTCTCCTCCAGTCTATGATGATAAGGATCCCAGCTGCATCTGGTGCATCTTCAACCAGACCTCGGAAGGATGTGCGTTGGGGGATGGTGGGGGAGAAATGTGATCCTTTCCAGAAGAAAAACTTGTAATGATTTTTCAAATCATTGAAATTCATTCAAAGTTTCATTCAAATTCTACATCAAACATCAGTTCCTTGGGGGAAGAGAGTCCTGGTTATTCGTGTGTTCTCATAGCACCAGTTGGTAGTCTGACTCGTTCCTTGACTCAGTTGACCCTCAATTGTGTGGCAATTTGGCTATTTTCTGTGTTTTTAGTCATCCTATATGATCTATAATGATAGAAACAGGACCTCTTTGTGTTCTTATGTTTGTATATGTGTTTAGCACAGAAACTTGAATATAGTAAGTTCAAGATAATAAGTATTAACAAGGCATGATGGTGCATGCCTGTAACCCCAGCACTCAGCAGGCTGAGGCAGGAGGATTGCTGTGGGTCCAAGGGTATCTTGGGCTATGTAGTAAGTTCAGGGCCATTCTGAAGTACAGAGAGAGAGATCCTGTCTCAAAAACAATCAAACAACAATAATAACAACAATTATTATCATTAAATTTAGCACTGCCCTGAGAAGTGGCTGAGATGATCTTTGCCATGACCCTGTTCTATAGGGACCCCTTTCGTGCAATGTGCATGAGTGTGCACACACATACACAAACAATAGGGAAACTTAAAAACATGCAGACATCGTGGCCCTGTGGCTGTCAGGACACCGCCACAGCAGAAAACAAGCCACAACATTAGACACCTATTCTCCTGAACACTGTTAAGTACTTCTCGGAACCCAGGGCAATGTGTCTTCTTACTTCCTGTTCTAAATCTCAAAGGAAGAAGTAACTGAATGGTGAGGCTGTGTTGACTCTCACATAGGAAAGGAACTCAAACATGTGGCACATGTACCATCGGGTAAGAGAAGAGACAAATTAGACGTTTTATCAAATCCTTCCTCTCAGACACTATGAATACAAGAGAATCTCATAATACAATCTTATTTTCTAGCATCTTCCTTGCTTCTACTCATGTTTCAGATCATAACTGGGGAAAGTCTCACAAACCAACCCAGTGTTTCACATGAAAATTATTCACCGGTCAGGATAGCAAGGCTTAAGCCCATTGTAGGTGGATAAAAGAGATAAACAGCCATTTTCACTGTGTTAAGACTTCAGAGAAATTTTGAAATGTACATCAAAATTTGAAGTCTGGTCAAAGTTTGAAAGCAATATATCCTTCCTATCCTGATTCTGCTACTTCCTTGTTAGGTGATCTTAAGCAGGGCTATGAGCCTCTCTGTGCCTCAGTTTCCTCTTGGGTGAAATGGTAATAATAATAGTAGCTACATCATAAGTCCTAAAGTTATGAGGATCAAAAAGGATACTTCCTGTAAAGTGCTCCGCGTGGAGCCTGGCTCACAGAAATAGTACTTGTCTACTATAAAATTTTATCATCTTTTTTCCTTACTTAAGTTAAAAGTCATCTGAAAATGAGATGCCACGTGTGTTAATAGAGAAAAGTGCCCATCTATTTGAATATATGAATTTCCAGAGAAATCAGTAGTAGTAGTAGTAGTAGTAGTAGTAGTAGTATTTATAGTATGATTATACATGTGTGCATGTTTTAAGTTTGCATGTAATTAAAACAAAATTTTGAGATTGTTATACAGCAACCTTTTAAAGTACTATATGCATAACATTTGAATTAGAGAAAAAATTTCATTCATTCCCTTATTTTCCTTTTTACTCTTTCAATTTTTAACATTGTGACTTTCATAATTTTAATTTTTTAGTTTCCTATTTCATTGTGTTCTTTGAAGTAATTAGTGTTTACAATGCCAGGGCTTGTCCTTTTTTGGCATACTACAAGATATCTCATTATCTTTCAATCTGGTTGAAATCACCTGACTACTTCTGACCAATGAGCAGTAACAGAAATAACACGTATCACTTCTGTAACAAGGGGGTTTATTATCTCTGTGCTCTATCTTTTTGTGCCTCAGAAAGTGATGTTATTGGACTATCAGGTGCAAAGTCACCAGCTTAACTATAAGAAAAGAAGTGCACAAGTCCATAATATAATTTGAAAAATACTGTATATTAAAACTGAGATTTTCTATTGCTTAAGGGCAGCTGTATTACTTCTTAGCACTTTTTTGTATCTTCAAGGACAGCAGGGGCACTACACTGATGAAAAGCTCCAGTAAGTACTTACTGATGGTGCTATTTGTTATTTCCCTTCCACATTCCTAGACATGCAATGTTCCAATTTAACTGAAAAACTGTAGTAAATATTATTGAAAATTTGAGGTGCATTTTACTTGCCATCTTTGAGCATAGATTTTAAAAATTAAAGAACAATAACTACATAGTGACAGAAGACTTTGGAGAATTGATACATGTAGATTTGCTTGATATTTTACTAACTTGCAAACCTCTACATGTAACATGTACCAAACATAAAAGTATCTGTTTTTAAGTTTTAAGTATCTATTTTTATCAGGAGCATGGAAAATACAAGCTACTAACATTTAGAGAGACATCTTACCACATCCAGAATCCAATTGAGAAAAAATACCAAAAGCAACAAATCCAAAGTCTCAAAGATAGACGAAGAAATGACTGGGTGCCTACTTCTTGTGAAATAAGAATCTGTCACAAGAAGATTTTAAAATCATTTTAAGAGAGTTTTGATTATGTGGGCAGTAAATTTGAAGATTGCACTGTAACCTAAGTAAAGATGTTTAAATTATAAAACTTTCCCCTTTTATTGGATAGAACTAAGCAAACTTTTAAGGCAGTTTGTCCATGTTTTCTCATGAAGACGTTCTTCTCATTTGACTATTTACAAATACATAGTTGTACTGACATTTGAATTATTTGATTACTTCTCATTAAAGCTTGGTAAATATGGGTGTAGTGTTTTAAACACTTGAAATCCAGTCTAAAATCAGATTTATGTCAGTCTGGCAAGTTAATGAAAGCCACGGCATGGCTCACAGAGTGAGAGGTGTGCTCAGACTGCACAGAGAGCAGGAGACTGTGAAAGGACGCTGACCCAGCACGTGGGCCTACTAGCACTTTTCACCATTTAAGGCATAGGTAGAAAAACTCAGGTTAAAATTGAACAACAGAATAACAATTAAATTCATGAAACCTGACATTTGATATATATTTTATTCCTAGATACTCCTTTAATGGAGCCTTCCTTATCATCTGAATTTGCCGCTTGACAACTGCTCCCAATAAGGCCCAAAAAACATTAGCTTTTGGTTTCGGTAAAACATAAAAATTCAGCTGGTGGAAATTGAAATTTATAAAATGTATATGACTAATGTCATGAATTTAATACCAAGCAGCTAATTGAGTGTCCACTTTGTTAGAATACTATATTATAGAGTTATTCTTAATCCTGTAAACACAGATAATATCACGTAGGCTAAGAAAGACAGATCACAAACTCAAGGACAGCTCAGGTAACTTAGACCTGCCTCAAGAAAGTAAAAAGGAGTTCTGAGGATGTAGGGTAGTGGTAGAGCACTATCAGCCTACCATGTACAAAATCCTGTGTTCAATCCTCAGTAATATAGGCAGATGACAGAAACATAGATATAGATAAATAGGTACACACATACATAGACACACAGACACATAAACAGATGGACAACAGGCGGGTGACAGAGATGATGGCAGATTAGATAGGTGAAGAGAGGGACAATAGATAAATAAGTGTAAAAAATTCACTATATGTTTTTAAATATCAAAAACTAGCTCAGATTTTGATGTCATAATTAGTTTCATCTCAAATTTATAAATATATGCACAAAGAAGTCTAAAATGCACGTAATAAAATATTAACACTTGTCATTTATAAGCAATCTGAAAGTACACTATTTTCATTTCTTTTTTCACTTATCTTTAAATTACCTAAAATTCCCTCTTCAGATAGTATATATGGTTATATATACATATAACATACACATATATCATGTACGTATATAATCATACACACACATACACAGAGTTCTACATCTTTCTCCGGGGCTTACTAAGTGTATCCATTAATTATCATAATTTCTTAAGTAGAACTAAGCAGCGCACCCTGTTACACTTAACCATTATTTAATACAGAAAGAGAAGTCATCTTGAAACACTCAAAGACTCAACCAGGTCAAAAAGAAGAATTACTCAAAAACCTGACGCTAACACTAAAATGTGTCTACTCCACAGCAAGGCTGTCAACTGCTGACACTGCACTTGCAATAGATGGGTCAGTTCCTGTTGGTTCAGATCCTCTTTGAGCTTGCTGTTCTAGTCAAATTTAAGTCAGATTTGTAAGCACTATATATGCACCCTAATCCTCATGATACCATTCGACTAGGCCAGGATAGATTGGGTGTTGATGGTAGAGCCTCACCATATAATCACTCCTCCACCACAGTCCTTTCCTAAATTTAATGTTTTTCAGTCTACTAGTTTCCAAATTTTGAACTGTTGTGAATTAACCTTTTTCAAGCAATATTAACAGACTCTCAAAATTCAAAGCTTTATTTTGCTACCTTTTATTTCCATCATGATTTGATTTTTTTAAAAAACACATTTTTACATGAAAGAAGGGCATGATTGAAAGAAAATATTTACCAATGTTAAGAGGTGGCTAGCATATTAGTAAAGCACACTTTCAGATGTGCCTGAAGGAGTCACTGGGGCCTGATCTTGGTGACCATCTCTGATTTCTAGCCCCTCCTTTCTGGAAGTCAGTTCACCCCTGTGTTTACTAGCTGTAGTGAAGTGAGCAGCTTTGCACCATGGTGCTCTCCCTCCACGATGTTTCTGCCTTGGAAACAGCTGACCATGGACTGAAATCATCTGGAACCATAAACTAAATGAAGCCTCTCCTTTAAGATATGAGTGCCCAGTATTGTGTGCAGCAACATGAAAGTTGACCAATATAAATTTCATCCTGTGGAAATATTATTGTAGAACTGAGGTTACCCGGGGAATCCTCTTAGATGCTTTCTCATGTTGGCACAGATGGTTGTGTTGTTGAACTAAAAATTTAATTATTATAAAGTGATTCAAGGCACAGAGATATTTTTGTTCTTCCAAAATTAGCATACAGGGCGTGATCAAAAATATAGTCTGAGTTGGATTTTTTAAAAATTTATCTCAGTAAAATACACATTGCCTTTAATCCCCTTCAAAATACTCTCTCTGGTTTCTAACATACTTATCTCAATTTTTTGCCAGTATTTGTTATAGTTCTGGCAGTCTTCTTTCATGAATGTTTTTTTCAATATACAATCAAGAATACAATGCATGCTGCTTCCAGCCATGACAGTGCAACAGCCACTCACAAAATACTTCCAGAACTTGTTCAGAAAGTGAAAAAGTGGTAAGTGTGTTTTCAAGAAAACATTGCAACTACTAATCATGATTGTCAAGTTGACAATATTAAGAGATGCCTAGCATGAGATAAGTGTGTTTCTCATGAGCAATGGTATCTTACGGGGGGATTAACAGCAATGTGTCTTTGACTGTATTTTTAAGATTTTTAAATATTCACTGAATTTCATAATCATTCCTCACAAGCAAACACACAATTGAATACGTCATAATTTATTTTAAACTTCTCTGAAGTGTAAAAAGAATGTCAGACATTTACCTTTCTTAAGAATACTTAATGTTCATCACTGCTGACTTTGAAAGTTTTAGAATGCTGATTGCATAACTCAATTCAAATAAATTCAGATTCCCTGCTGGGCACCAAAATGTTCTTGGTTTTGCCAAAATTCTCTAGTCTCCCTACACGGTAAACTCAAGAAAAACCTACTTTGATACAGATGAATATGAGCATATGAAAAAACAATGGAAGAATTAGCACTTCTTGAGTATTGGTACAGATACATATTTCTTCCACATGGCAAAGAATACCAAATAATCACAAAAGGTTGAAATCTGCATTTTAAATTTCATTGATGCAGCAGCAAATTCCAATCATCAAGAACCAAGAGAATCTTCTTTTTTCATTAAGCTCATAATTTCCAAAGCCACCCAGATTACCCAAAGTGATTTTCTACCTAAGTTCTGACTTACCCCATCACAGCCTGCATAAGATAAAAATACAAACTAATCAGTTGTTTTTTGCTTATATCAAAATCAGTATGTAACAGTTCAAAAGCAATGGAAGTTTTTAACAGGACCCAAAAAACAAAAATAAGGGTAAAGTAAAAGCAGATTCCCTACAGACATTCAGTTTCAGCTAATGGGTTTCAGGTAGTACTTAGAGAAGGGGCGCCATTCATAGTCATGTTTTCTTCATAGTTTCTTAGTCCAAATTCAAAGGTAGTGGTTTCTATTATGAATATTTTATCAGACAAGAATAAATGCAACATTTTATTTGGATTACACCACTCAGGGAAAGGGGGGGAATAGAGAAAGGCCAATAAATCTTAAAGAGTTAATTATTTATACAGAGAAAATTTACTTTCGATGCTGTGACTTGTTTTATTGGTACACTGCAGTTCAATTTAGATTAAGAAGAAGAAAAATCATTGTTTCTCAACAGAGATGTATAATAAATAAATACAGCAAAGGTTTTTCTATTTGCACACACACACAAAAAAAAAAACTACAAATATTCTGAATAAGGAGAAAAACACATTCCTAGAGTTCACGTTCAATTTTTCAAATAACAATTAGATATCCTCAGCACCAGAAAATTTAGTGGTAGGACTTATCAGGGCAAGCCATTTTTCTAGAGATAATGCCCATGAAAGGGCTACATCATAATCACCCCTTGTTTACTTAACATTTAGACATTCTCTACTTCACTGTGTTTTACCAAAAGAAATCTAAGAAATACATCATTTTGTGAGGAAAAAATGCACTACCAAATAATGAATACTTTTGGTAGAAGGGTCCTGTTGTAATCTAACCATGGTCTTTAGTCAACATTGCTTGCAATACTAAAGTTAAAAAATATCTTCTACTTCACCAGAAAATAAAGGAACTCTGAAGGAAAGTGTTGTTCCCCAGCACAAAGTAAGTGCTTAAATGGCTCTATAAGTGGATGGAGGAATGGAGATTAGTCAAATCCAATATCACAGCTGTCAACCCCCCAGCCCTTGGAGATGTCCCAAAAGATGCAGCTCTCTTCGCAATTGTCTTAACCACAAGAAAAATAACAAAACTACACCAGACAAAACGATCTCAATCAGAAGAATATCCCAGCTTTTTGAGTGTCCTCCACAATAGAAAAGAATTTCTTGAATTTAAAGTCAAATTGAAGCTCTAACCCCATCGTAGAATTACATCATAGTATCTTTGGCTATCTAACCCCATCATAGTATCTAACCCCTTTGGTTAGTATCTAACCCCATCATAGTATCTTTGGTTCTTTCCTGAAGTATATCTTGCTACAAACATGAGGTAGGAATATCTTCTTTACTACCTGCAAATCTAGACTTACCTCTTAATTTTCTTCCAAAGTTTTAAAACAAATACTGCCACTTATTAAGCCATAAATATATACCAACCTTTTTGTAATGAATTTCAGGTATATAGTATCATTTGATATTCATTAATATTCTACAATTTTATGTCTGTATGTATTTGTATTAATGAAAGTCAACCACTTTTTACATATCAGGAAATGTCCTAAAAATTAATCACACAAAAATCCCTACCTTAGCAGCGTTTACATTTTTGGGCAATATGAGAAAACTGATGAGCAATAAACATGTTTCTTGTTATTATAATTATCTCCCCTTTCAAGATAGAAATAAAGTTCAGTAATAAAACACCTCTCCAAACAGGACAAAGAAAGTACATGGTAGAATTAAGGGTTAAAATCCAGACTATCTACCTCCAAACTCTGTAGTTATCGCCACTAGGTTATACTATCTCCACTCTTAGAACTGAGCTAGAACAGTTAATGGAGATCATGGCACTATGGCGATCTCCCTGCTATCACACTCCACGCAGTTCCAGAGTCCCCTCTCCATCCAGCTACATGGGAGGATTGCGCGTTACTTCTCCCTGTTAGCTATGCAGGAATCCTTAGGCAGTTCTGAACAACACATTGGGAACTGTGTTAGTCAGCTTTGTCTTCGCGGAGACACAATACCCAACATTCATGACTTAAAAGAGAAAAAGCTTAACACACCTCGTGGCACAAGAGGTTCAGTACATGGTCAGAAGGATACAAAACAGAAGCTTGTGGTGGAAGAGTGCGGGAGAGCAAAGCTTCTTAGTTCATAGTGATGGGAATACAGAGCAGGGGAAAAGAGCCAGAAAGAAAGGGCAAGAGACTGTATATGCTGCCCAAGTCACACCCCACACTCTAGCTAGATACACCCAGGAATGGGCTGTGCTAATCTGTTAAGTGTTTCTTAATTCAATGAACAATTCCATACAACCACAAATGCAACAATCCCTTCCCAAAGGTCTCATCATTTCTAGAATTTTTCACAAGTACAAATCCAACATTTTTTCTGAGACTCAAGGCAAACTCAACTGTGAAACTCTGTAAAAATTAAATAAATAAATAAAATACATACCTGTAAATATTCAAACAATTGCATAATAACTGCAGATGCAAAGACACAGGGTAAACCTTCCCAGTCCAAAAGAGAAAACAGAAGAGACAAGAAAAGAACTAAGACAACATCGAACCCAGTAGGGTAAACATCAAGTCCTATAGTTCCATATCTGGCATCTATAATACACAGGTGATACAATATGAGTTCAAAAGAGCTTAGGCAATCCCACCTTTATGGCTTTTCTCGTTGGAGACCACAAATCCTATCTTGGACTGGCCCCATTCATAGCTTTCCTTGGCAGATATCACGTATTAATCATGATGCCAAATTCCTGGAATCTCCACTACACCTTTGCTACATTCTCACAACTTTTGCACTGCCCTCTTTTTGGCTTTTAAATCCCCACAACTTTTGCATTCTTTTTGCTAGTAAAAACAACACCAGTTAAACAATGCCAAAGTTTGCTGTCAGCAAAAGCAGTAGACAAACCCCCTTAAACCTGTAGCAGCTCCTCAGTGCCTGGATGGCTGAACCTTGAGACATGCATCCCAGGAAATCAATTCCCTGAGAGATCCTTCTCCAGCAGTCATCTCAGGGAGTCTCTTCTCAAATAAAAGCTTTTTGTTCTTGTTTTTGTTTTTTTGTTTTTTGTTTTTTGTTTTTCACTCTTGAGCCTGCCAAGTGTGGGTCTTGGTGATTTCTGAGACACCTTCAGTACATGATTCCTCTTGTCCTGAGACAAAGCACTTGGTATCTTTTTAATGGAGCTAGTTTCTCTAGCATCCACACTTCCATTGCCCCTCACTTTGTGTATGGTTCCTTCTGGGGCAAAATTTAAGTTTTTCAAATTTATCTGTTTGGCCTTTTGCCCCTGATTCTCTCTGGCTAAAAGCAACCAGCAGTGTCCAAGCCAGAACCTGAGTTTTAGTCTGGCTCGATACTTCCTCCCTCACATTAAATAGTCCATTGCCCTTTAATCTCAGTTTCTTGCAAAGTCTCAAGACATGGGCAAAATATAAACAAATTATTTGCCAGAGTGTCATATACTCAAGTCTCTAGTCTCAATGCCAGTCGAGATTTTTTCTTTTTTTCAACCAAAACCTCCTTAGTCTGGTCTCTACTGCCTTCCTGTCAGCCTCTAGTCTTCTAAGCTTTTACCAGAACTCATCAAACTCTGCTTCCAGCACTCTAAGTCTTTTCAGCCAGCATCCCCGAAATCTTCCAAATTCCTCTCAGAAAACAAATTCCAACAACTTCTAAACTACATGGGCAGATGCAGTCACAGGAACAAGCTCATTTGTCTGGTACAGTTTTTCTGAATTGGCCAGATTTCCCATCACTAAGACACCCTGTTGAACACAGTTTAAAATAAAAAAGTTTTATTTAACTCGTAGTTAGAGCACCATGGCCCCTAAGGTTGAAATCTCATAGGGGGAGCTCATGGAATAGTACAGCTTTGCTATGGCGCTTGAGAAGCAGAGCGTGGGAGAATTGTCCAAAAAGAGTGGGCAAAGAAGTGTGTAGAGTACTCAAGGTCATGACCCCATGACTCACACACCAATGCCACACCTCCATCACCCACACGCCAATGGCAGATCTCCATGGCCCACACACCAAGGCCAGGCCTCCATGACTCACACACCAAGGCCAGGCCTCCATGACCCACATACCAATGCCACACTACCATGACCCACACCAAGGCTACACCTCCATGACCCTCACACCAAAGCCATACCTCCATGGCTCACATGTACCAAGGCCACACCCCCATGATCCACTGAGACACAACTGAAAAGGTACATTACTAATCTCATAGGCATTTCTTAATCCAATGAATTCACTATGTCAGGCTTAATGATCACAGAAACTTAAATACACACATCCCTTATAGGAGAGAACATTCAATCGCTACTTCAAAATCATTTGGCACTCTCTTCTCTCTTATATGAAGCCTAAAATTTTCCAAGATTGTGATTGTTGTGTCACTGTGGTGTCCTGAGTAATAATAATGAACAGAATTATTCTCCTAGTTTATTACAGGCAAGGAGTATGTATGAGAATAGACGTGGGTGACTTTTTCTTCCCTGTGACAATAGTAATTCCTAATATTTTTCTTAATTGTAATAATGTGTTAGGAAAGGCAAAGTAAATACACACATGGAATCCATATGCCCAAAAGTAACTAATTGACATCTAGTAGATAGAGATTAGAAAGCAAAAAGGAAATAGAAACAGAGAGCCCTGTGGAAAAGACATTGAGAAACATACACTCTAAAATATTAGTGAGCAAGGAAAAACATGCACAAACAAAAATAGCAAACTTATTCTATTTTAAGCCAAGAACTTAGCATGATATAAAGGTTTTAGACCTAATATCTGGACATGGTGGCAAATGGCTGGAGTCTCAGTCACTGGGGATGTAAAGACAGGGTAATCAGTGGATCACAAGAGTTCAAGATCAGCCTGGACAACATAGAGAGACCCCATTTTAAAAACAATAATAAATTTTATGGTTTAATGCAGAATATATTTGCTTATGTATTTTTCATCTAGTCAACCCTTTCTTATTTAAAAAACATATTTGTTGCATATACACTTCAAAGCTAAAAATATTTTAATAAAATTGGAAATTTGATACTTAGATCTGATATAACTTCTCCAAAATACAGAGAAAAAAGAAAAGGCCCCCAAAACACAAGACAACACCTGCATTTGGGTTGTCCGCATGAAAAGTGAAAAAGGAACAAATGCGGTCTCATTACTTTCCATCAAGGGAAAGCTCCTTACCACAAAAATGCCTCTTTCACTAGAATATCAAGCGCAGAATCGCACTGCAACTTCTGGAAATGACAAAATAACAGAGTCAAGATACCACCCTGCAGGTATGCCTCCACTTCAGTAATTCATGCATTACAGAAAAGCTTGAAAAACTGTATAGAAGGGACTAAAAAAACCTTCCATTTCTAAGAATTTCTGAACTGAAAAAAGTTGTTGCTGGTTTTTTTGGGGGTGTGTGCGTGTATTTCCTAATTTTCAATTTTTAAGCTAAGTTGTTTTTACTCATTTGCCAGATTTTTTTACATGTAAGTTTTTTGACACATATTCCTAGGAGGCATATAATAATATCAATTTGTTGATACTGAGATCAAAGATTTTCACTATTTCCACTGGGAATCGCAGTACACAACTATAATCTCCCCTCACCCCCCAGCTATAGGTGAGGCTGAGGCAAGAGGATCACAGTTTGAGGCCAGCCTCATCAATTTATCAAGAACTTGCCTCAAAATATAAGGTAAAATGAAATGAAATATAAACTAAAATAACCTGTGGCTTTAGCTTAGTCGAAGGCTCTGGTTTTGACCCCCAGTTCATCAAAACCTAGATTCACAGTTACAGATGAGAATGATTAGTGTCCAGTAGCTGCTGTTTGCAACCCCCATGGAAAAATTGTTTCATGTATATCAACAAGCTACAGGCAT
>PVKB01002291.1:215832-299669 GCA_004027205.1 Ctenodactylus gundi
CACTGAGATTGACCAGATAGAAAACAGAAAATAAAACTACATGTAAAACTATAAAAATCCATTCTAAAGTTTATCCAAATTTTGTTCCTGGTACCAACATCCATGTGAATTATGCTAAGGCTTTTCCTGTAGAAATTTCTTAGATAAAGATCGGTAGACAGGACACGTCCCAAAAAGCCTGCCTACTTTTGCACGCTTTGTTGATTACACAGCAGCAAGAGTGGGTGTGTGAACCAAAGATGGCTCATAGAAGCACCTCATGGGCTTTAAGTGCTTTAAGTGTCCAGAAAGCTGACTGTTCAGTAAAAATAATCCTTATACTTGGAATTATTAGATTTCACCTCTGGCACATGGTGCAGGAGTTTTGTTGTTCTCTCTAGACAGACCTCAGCTAGGTGCTATGTCATACTCTGCAGAAAATTCTTGACTATAATAAAACATCCATCAAATATTCTCTCCACAAATTAATATCAACACTTAGTTTGGCTCATTTGGGCAGAACATTAACTTGACAGAAGTTTGTATTCTATACGGTCCAGCTATTCTCACATATGAATGCTACTGCCTTGGAATCTTGTTCTGCATCTTTTCCATAATCCTGGTTGTGGCATAGTGTCTGATTTCCACAGTTGACATATATGTGTTAATATATTTCATATACATCATCTGATCAGCTTAAATGTATTTAATATACATTTCTTGGAATAGCATTTACACATTCTGGAGAAGTAAATAAGGGGATACATGAAAAAGAACATGTTCACAGCACACACGTTTTATGGAAGGCTCTTTGAGCACGTCATATGTTAGCTCACTTTACGTGAGTTTGTGGGTACTATGTCCATTATACAGAGGAGGAAACCAAAACTCAGGAAGTTGAGTGACCTCTGAACATGGTCACATTGTCAACTGATGGGTGAAGGCTTCAACTCAGGTAGATCTGGCTCCAAAACATCTGCCTTTCCCAATACATCATGAAGTTTAGTGTCACCTGCCCCCACACATAAAACGTATTTTTTTTCCTTTTCCAAACCCCAGCCTACTGTCCAGTCAAGACTGAGTCTTACTGCAGCAGGCCCATTGATAGAACACATGATCTCACATCAGCTTTCTTCCCCTACTTAGATGACCTTCTTCCTCCCTGACTGGCAAACGTCACTGTCCCTTCAAAGGCCATTTTCTGCCTGAAGTCTCACTTCCCCACCAGCTCTTTCCTCTGCCAATGTGAATTGCACAATTTGGTTTCTGTGAGTCTAAATTAGTTTGGGAAACTCTGTTCTAATCCGATTATTGTTTCCATTCCAGACACATTATAATTTCATATGTTTTACTGAATTCCACAGTTGTTTTTTCCTCACTGTTGTTGATGTGTCATAAGTATAGTGTAAGTGCTTTATTGGTGTGGCAAGTAATATCGTTTCTTTATTTTCTATGAAATTAAGAGGCAAAATTATGTTGTGAAAATTGCACCGAACTAAGAATTAAGAGACCCTAACTGACATTCTAAGCCATAAACAAATCGTACTATTTTGGAACAGTAATAGGACTTCATTATATCTCACTTTCCACTCCTGTAGCATAATGGCTTTACACTAGAAGATACATAAACAATGTTCATCTTTATTTGTTTACACTCTAATAACCATAGACACACACTTTTATAGTCAAGCATACACAACATGATCCCTGCCCGGGACCACTTTCTTCCTTCTCTTTCCCCCCATTGATAAGGTCCAGCAGATGCAGAATATAAAACATAGACATCAACAGAAAGCTCTTTTTGAGCAATAGCCAGTTTCCCATAGCAAAATCCCACCCACCCACTCAGATGTATTTAACACATGTGTTCCCGTAAGTGTGATTTATTAATGAAAATCGCAGTGTTCCCTGCTCTGGAGCTCAGACTACCACCTGTGCATAATACTCTAGGAGTAAAGTAATATGGCCACATGTAAAACTTGGGTCAGAGGCAATTCCATCTCTCAACTGGCCTGTCTTTCCTGACACCATAGCTTTGCCTTAGCTTTCATTTAAGATGTCCACTTGTACTAGAAGGGGGACATGGATTCAAAAAGTTCAGTAAAGACTCTACGTGGTTAATTATTAATCTAGAAAATACGTGTATGCCAATCAAGAATATACATGGCAGGGAAAAAAATAAAAATTAAAGCAGCACAAACAATGGCAGTGAGAAGAATAGTAACAATTACAATGGCATGTAACATTCATTACAGGTATTTTCTTTCTTTACAAATATTTTTACAAACACTTTCTTTAATTCATTTTTCTATTTATGAACACATTCATATGAATATGAAGTCACTGGACATCTACCATGGATCAGCAGCCAGGCTGGCTGCCTATTTTTAATTTTGTCACATTAGATGAAGTACATTAAACTATGTTGTTCTTTGAATATTCTATATAAAGGTAAAATACGAGCAGCCTAAGAAAATTATATACAAAGGAAAGCCATAAAATGTTATATTTAATTTAAAGTAAAATGTCCTCCAAAAGTCAGGAAAAAGAAAGAAATCTACAAAAAGTAAAGATAACATGATATTTGTCTACATAGGAGGAAAAAAAGAGTTGCTAAGATGGAAAAGTAAAACCTAGTTCAGCTCCATACTTATATTTTTACTTGAAAAAAATAGCCACACTTGTAAAGTTGCTTATATCTTATACTTTAAAGGCACGGAGTAAATTGTCTAATATAATAGACCCTTTTGCCATTCAACATTTATGTCAAGGAGCACCCAAATATAACCCACCAAATCTATATTAGCACTAGATTATCTCCCGTGTGTCTCTCAGCATGCAAACATCTTAGTACAAAAACACTCTTCTACTGACAAATTATTCATTTCTTAGCAGATACTCTACCGAAAAATCATTACTTTTGTTGACAGACTCAACTTGACATTTGTCTTCAGTGTTAAACAATATTTTAGAGCCTAATAAAATTCAGTTACAAAAATGTAAACCTTACATATAGAAATTAATGTCATGGGTAAATAAAAGTTTTATTTCTTACTTCTGCCACGGTATTTAGTCTTTTGGTCTGTACAACATGTCTCGGTTAATTGACTTGAACTGACTAGAATTGATTTGAATGATACACTGGCTTCCCAAACACTTCTAGAAGAAAAGAAAGAAAAAAGGAAAGTGTAACCAAATGAAAACTTGAAGTACCTAGTAAACGTATTGACTTATTTTACTCAGCTTACTTGAGGCAGGTCTGTTGGCTTAATCTTTCTAAGCCAATGGCAGCTCACTTACATGCATGCCTCTGATATATTAGGCATTCTACAGGGCACTACGCATAATTCAACCAATTTCCTCTTTTCAACCACCCTCAGGTGTACATGATACTATTATTTTGTTTTATAGAAGAAGAAAAACCTCAGGTATTTAGGGGTTACAATGAGTCAGTCAACTAGCAGATGCGGAAATCAAAATTGCAGCAAGGTGTCCAACTCTAGGATGTATGCTGGCTACTTGTATTCTAAGAATTTCCTTTCAGAACCCCAGATCTCATTGCCTATTTCAGGTGAGTACAGCATGATGCTAGAGAACCACGACTATATGTTAAATTGCCATTAGTCAGTTCACTTAAGAGCAAAGGAAAATTCTGCTGCAAATTGTGTTAGTAACCGGTCCCTTTGGTCATTCAGAGATCCAGTGGGCCACTGTAAAACGTTATCATCAATAACCAGGCACTTTAAAGTGAATTAAGGCCAATGGTACTCAATATCTTCACGTAAGAGGAAGAAAATCATTTTAAACAACAGTGTGCCTTTGTATAAGAATGTCTTCAGGTATATAGTGACTATCACTCTTTAAGTTGAACTGGCCCTTAAACAGCAGTGAGCGAATGGTCATAACATAGGATTCCTGTCCCCTAGGACTCTGATTACATGAAATCAAGTTCATCCAAGTGCATGTTTTAAAGGAGACACCATCCTGCCAAATTACGTGTATAATTCAAAACTTCCTTGTGTGCATCCCTCTCTGCTCTTTGTTAGTCACCTGACAATTTGCAAAAATAACCAAAGGAAATGTTTTGGGTGGGCTTTTGAAGATATTTTTGGGTAAGCTGGTGGAGGTTGAAAATGTAATTATGTGAGTGTCTGCCATTTAGAGAAATCACCTGCTCACCCAGTTCCATGGAAAAAGGGAACATTTCAATGTGTGTCATTCAGGACATGTGGACTGCATTAAGTCAGGTTATTGTGGGTCATGCCACGTGACACAGCTGAGCCACATGTAATCACCAGCAATACAACTCAGCTCAGTGCAACATAAATTTAAACGGGAGTAGGTTTTTTCTCCGTCAAAAAGAGGCAACAGCTGCTATAGATAACAAAATGCCCACACTACCCCACACTGAGAGGGTTTTGTGCTTTGACATGATCTGAATTATATGTAGGTAGTTCAGTACATCTATATTTAGGGGTGTCTCTAAATATGAACAATGGTGCATAGAATACATTCTCTAAGTGGTGCAAACCTTGTGTTTTTTTTAAGAGTCCGTTTTTTCATTTTCTCACTGATGAATAAGATGTATTTTAAAATACAGGCTTAAAAATTAGACAGTTGAAACAATTTTTGGTCTTCATGGCTGTATTCTGAAGCAGTAGGCTAAATATTTAGTATTCATACTAGGCTGAAGAAATTCTCTGCAAGTGAATATTAAGAGAGCTCCCCGCCACCCACGGTGGGGAGGAAGCAGCGCAGCACCGTGATAAAGCAAAAAGGGGTGGGGGTACTGAGAGCTGCGTCTGTGAGAGCAACACTTAATTTCCCAAGAAACCATGTACACGTGGCATCGCTGGCAAGTATTATTGTCCAGAGACTATAAGGGTGTCCCTTTCCCGTTGGAGTGGGATATGGCGCTGTAATTCAAGTTTCTTTGAGTCAGATAGCAGTCTTGACATTCGGATTTAGCTTCCCTTGAAAGCCTCATAAGAATCTCTGAGTAGGAAAAGAAGAAATCTCTTCAGATCATTTGGCCCAGCTCTGGTCACTCCCACCATGACAGACCTGTTCCGCCCCAGCAACACTTCCGTGTCCTTCTCAGCACAGCTATAATTAACCAGGTGCTGGCTTATAAATTTATTTGAAGACCAAATGTCTTATAATAAGAAAACGAGAATATTTTTGCCATGTTTTGTATTCATCAATAAACATGAATCTGTTTCATCAAACCCAACATTTTCTCATCTACAAAACTGGGATATATAAGAATCAGTTTGACAGAAAATAATTTCATATTGTCCTTTGGTTCTTTTTTGTTGTATTCTACATAAAGGAATATTGATTTAACTGATGGACTCCTAAAAGTCTGCTATGAATATCAGTGATGTGATCCTCACTCTACCCTTCACTCTCCAAGAGGTTCCTCCTCCAAACAGGCCTTTCCTACACTCTAAGACCTGGAGGGTAAAAATACCCATCAGTGACCAGACTTGCTTTTCGGTCTCATAGCCCATGGGTCAAGTGGAAGGCCTGTTGGTGTATCAAAAATCACTTTAATACTTTAATTAAGAAAAGTTATATCTATGGATTCAGTTTTTATTACAGAACCTTTCAAGAGTCAATTTAACATCCCTCAGATCTATAATTCTAATAATTAAAATTTCTTACAAAGTAACAAGAGTAAAAATTATACAGAACACCAGAAGTACAGTTGCCCACACACATTTGAAATATTAGTAGTCATGAGTGGAGCACTTGGGAATGACAGGGACTGTCATAAAATCATGCAAATGTTTTCAGTGTGAAAGTGTCGTGTTCAAAGCTTCCCAGGATAGATGCAATACTGCAACTCCAGCCTTAATTAATAAGAAGAGCAACGAGACCCAGCTCTACGCTTCTCTCTCAGGTTGAGTTAGAACGAAGCAAGGAGAAACACTTCGGCAATTACACGATAACTGATAAAATAGAAAATATTCTGGAGGATTAAATTTCCAACATTAAAAGACCACAGTATTTTCAGAATTCTTCCTATTAAACCTAGTCTCATCTTTAAAAAGCACTCATGTTAATGTGCAGTTCCATTCTGCAGGATTACACTTTTATGTACTTGGATTCCTCACAAAGAGTTATGAAGTGTATCGTATTGACAATTATATACCAACCAGTTAACACAAAAATGTAAAGAATAGGAATTTTTTATTTAGTACATAAGAATGTAAGAGTTGTTGGCAATGGATGCCAACCAATTCCCCAGCCAGCAAAAGACATAACATGCTGGACAACAGAGTATGTGGCAAACTTTCAATGACCCATCACAGCTATGTTCCCATTTCTTCTTGTCTTCTTTAAATGCCCACCGTTTATGGATGAGACACATATTTCTTCTGCCAGTGCCTGCTCAAGCAGACAGCTTACTAATTTGTAGCTCAGTAAACCTTTCGCCGCACTGAGCACCTTGAGGTTAGCACATCTCTAATCATTATTTGATAACAGAAATCTGAAAGCATCACATCCCTAGTAACAAGAACATTGTATCTTAGCAACCAGCCTTGATATTCAAACAATTTCATTAAAGCGTAGCACCTCTTAGCAGGTGGGTGAGTACGGGTGTTGATAAACATTTATAACATGATCAGCCATTGTGTTTGCCAACACTATAATCAGCATGACAAATTTATGAATGTGTTTACAAGCTCCTAGATAGCCAATCTATGTAGGTAAACTATGTATCAAACTGGCTAGGAGATCCAAATGTCAGATGCTTATTTGCAATTGAGGGTTCCTTTAGGAACCTACCGATTTATGAGACTTCCAAGCTGTTTTCAGCATAGAAACATCACTAATATTTCCATTGTGGTTTAGCTTTCAAATAGAGTAAAATTTAAATACAGGAGCAAAATTTGACTGGAACCTCAACTACATTGAAATTCAAAGATAGACAGCTTTACATTCCTATGTTACCGATTAAAAAAAAACAGAAAAATGAAAGAGGGCAAAAAGAAGGAAGAAACGGGGACAGAGGGAGAGTAAAAGAGGAATCTTAAGGAGAAAAAATGAAAAATAGACACTTGAAGTATCATGCTATGAGGTTGACATTTTTTTCTCCAGATGGTCAGAACCAGCTGATACAAGTCATGTGCCCAGTGGCAAGTTCTTCAGTGACTCAAAGAAAAGAATATAGTACAACTCCCCTCCCTAAAAAGAAAAGAATCTTCAGGTAGCAATTTGCTATAAAAATTTAACACATTATAAATACACTTACACAGATGTGTATTTAAGGAGTTGTTTATCTGTTACCATCTCCATCTTGTCCAAACACCAATAACTTTCTCTCATTTATTTACTGTAGCCCAATAACTACCTCCTGTGTTTGATTTTGCATGAAATTTCACATTCCATTTTAAAGAGATGTTAATCATTTTCTCAGTGGATGTTCAGAAAAATACATAATATGTACATATATATTTAATCCTCACTAACCTGATGTTTTCCAAAATTGAAAAGCCTACCAACCTGGGTAGTACTATAAAAACACATCTCATCTCAAGTTATATAACACAGCTTCTACTGTCTCCATAGACTCCCATACCTGTGATTGTTCAAGTGTTACCAAGTAGAAAAGTTCACTAAAGCATGCACTGGCAAATAGATAGAAGAAAAACAAGGACTTTTATACTTTCTGAAATTTGAACCTTGAACCTACTGTACACGGTTCCAACAGGGCCTCGGGGCTCCTCGCCCCTGAACAAGCTATTAATCTACCTGAAATAGGTGAACTTCAGTGAAGCATTATCAAATAGGTAACAAGCTCCCTTTCAAATTAAAACCAGCCATGATGAAAAACAAGTTTGTTGACCTAGCTTGTTCACCATGAACCATGACACGTCAGTTAATGACTACCACCTGGGCAGTTCCAAGCTTCAACAACCAGCATTACAACTTTAGAAATATTCAGGGTCAAAAATACAGAGTACAGCTGGAAAGACTGACAGCTTTACATTTCTATACTATGAGGAAAATGAGAAAAGGGAACAAGGAAGAAAGGACGCAAAGAAGGAAGGAAGGAAAGAAGGCAGGAAGCGAAGAAGGAAGGAATAGAGGGAGAGTAAAAGAAGAATCTTCAAGAATATAAGAAAAGCAGAATCTTCAAGAGTTATAGTAAGAAAGAATCATGATCTGAGGGTTATTTTTAAGAAAAGACAGCAAATTTTCTGAATTTGCATATACGATATTAAGAGAATTAGAAGCAGGTGATGGTGGTAAGAATGGGGCAGTTTTTACCTTATCTAGGAGGTTACCTGTTGCATCTGCCAATTTGGGAATCCTAAATTCTTTCATTATCTGTTTTTTTATATTTTGACTGCATACATAAAAACTCATAGTTGAATAAAACCCTTACATTTTTGAGGTGACATACAGAGAGGAAGACATGGGCCAGCACAGAACAGTGCTGGGAATCAAGGCCACACAGTGCTCAAGTCTCTAAGTCTTTTTATCTACTATTAACTTGATTGTTATTTCTCACCTCCTACTATTCCTAATCTGACTATTTTTCAAAAAGTAGTCATTTCTCATGAAAACTTTAAACATGGCTTGCTAAGTGACGTTTGGAGAAAGAACTCTAAGATTCATAAGAGAGCCAGAGACAGGATGAGTGTGGGTATGAGGAAAAGTGTGTTTTGTGTTTACAGCAGTCATCAGATAATTATTTGTCTTAATTTATGAGAGATCTCTCACAATTTGCCAGTTCAATGATGGACAGGCTACTTTCATTTTGTTATTTGTGGTCATGAAAACGCTAGGTTTCTAAAAATACTTAATTAAACTTAAGCGATGAGACAACAGTTCCAGAAGACACTCCTGCTATTCTTCTTTGCCTTTGTATTACTATTGTCCCTCATGAATTGTCACCTAACTAACCCCAAAACATACACAGATTAATGCCACTTTACCCGGTAGTACCAGCTAGTGAAGACTCTGTCTTAGTTACTTTCTCATTGCTGTGACTCAATACCCGACACCCACAAATTTAGGAAAGGCTTATTTTAGCTCACGGTTTCAGATGGTCACAATCCATGCAGGGGCGGCCGGCAGCAGTCAGAGTACACGACAGCGGCAGAAGTGGAGGCAGCTTCTCAGGACATCACAAACAGGAAGGCAAGCCGAGACCAGCTGAGACTAGTCCCAGCCCTCCAGGAAGGCAGGTGCAGCTTATATATCCTTCCAGGTCTCCGCCCAGTAATTAGTCCCTCCTGCAACCAGGTGTGGCCACTACACACCGTTAATCCTAGCACACACACCTTTGGTCTTAACTGTAATCCACCCCTCCAGGCCAGACCCCAATCCACCAACATTACATGGCTCCATAGACAATCCATAACATCAAAATACATGAGACTTTGGGGGGACACTCCAGATCCTAACCACAACAGACTCCTTTTAACTGCCTTTCCTTGGTGGTGCTCCACAGTTAAGGAAAGGCTAGTGTCATCCACAGAGATCCATGTAGGACAGACGGCTGCTGCCAGCGCCACGCACCAGTGGCAAAGCCCAACCACAGGTCTTATGTACCACCAGGAAGTATTTTCAAATTATAGAACTCATCTGGCATGACCATAAATATACTTATTATTCTAGTTCTTCAGAGCCGTATGAGTGTATGGGTATATGCACGTGTGTATGTGTGCATGCATGTGCCAAGAGTGTGGTCCAGCATAAATACCCACCTCTCCAAAAAGGCCCTGAGCACCTTGCCGTTTGCAAACTGTAGGGCTTTAAAATCCTACCGAGTTTGCAGTGTTTAGTGTTTGCATAGTACCTTTCATCTTCAGGTATCAAGGTACAGGATAGATATTAACTCATAGATGCTGTCAGTTTTAAAAACATGGAGAGCTTCAAAAACACCAATTTTGAGTCTGAATTCTTCCTAGTTTCATTTTTTTCCATTTCCCATGACAAGAACAAGATTTGCATTTCCACAAAAGTTTGAGTATAAATAAAAACTAAAACATTCATAAAATTAAAGTTTCTAAGCCTCTTTTTCTCACTGATAATCTATTCTCTATAGATAAAAAATTAAATTAAAATTCTACTCACACCTGATTTATCTAGCAGAATCGTGGAACAGGTATTACTTCTTTACCCTTTTATCAAATTTTTTTAAAATAACATTTATGAAAATATTTTAAACTATATTAATATTCTGGTCTTCTGAAACTAAGTAATCTACAGGCAAATTTAATCTATTTTATTACTTTAGGACACTATTATGATCATTTGTAGTTGAACTGTGTTAAAATATCACTCTGATAAATGGAAACTCTAAAGAGAGAGCACAAAATCTAAGAATGTAATTTTCTTTTGCATATTTGTATCTGATTTTTAAGCTCTTTTATTTTAAATCTCCTTTTTCATAAACTGTCATGTTACTCTTAAAGCATTTTCCCCCTTTTCAATCTGCATCTTATATAATAATGGCCAGGAAACCTGAGCTAGAAGATTGAACTTTTATAAATGATGGTCTGTGGCTTTGTCCAATGGACGACCTACATTAGCTTATTCCATGATCCCTATGCATTGTGGCTACTGCTGTCTTCAAGATGATCTGAATATATCTCTCTATATATATTTCTAAACAGGTGAATTGCCTTCATCATGCAAAATCCTATGGTAAAATTCTGTTCACGGAATAACAATAAAACACGGCAGTAGAAAGGCTAGGTCTGTCTCTCTCCCTTTCCTTGTGAAGGTCGTTTCTTTTTCCAGAAGGAGATTATTCCAAAGCCTTAATTCCTAACTGGAGTTTGTCGGTATTTATTAATTTTTGGACTCATAATCAGACCATTATCCTTAATTCACAAGTTGTAATTGCTTTGTTTTCCCAGGTTAGGTTGTCCCTGTATTAGCAGTCAATACAATCAGGCTGGGGAAAAAAAAAAAGGTGTTGAGTAAAAGACAAAATATAATTTAAGAAAAGATAGTGTATCAGAATAAATTGCTGCTAATATATGCAGGTACACGTAACATAGACAGAAAAAGAAATGAAAATTCTGCAGAGAGAGAAGAGGTTCATGCACAGTGTTCACTACTATACACCTGGAATAACCAACGCAGACAACAGTGGTTGGCAGGCTGAATCTTGTGGTAGGTGTTTAAGTATCACAAATGTTCCAAAAGCTACCATGGCTAACCAAAAAAGCACTGAATTTTGTCAAATACTTTTTCTGTAGCAAAATCTTAAGGTGCTCCTTGTGGATAGTTACAGGTTGGTTTCATCATGACATTTATTTTTTCAAAACCAGATATGTTTTTAAATTTATAAAACAAAATTTTACCTCTCTCAAATACATATTCCTCCCAAATATCCTAATGGTTTCCAACAGGTAAACAGAAATCTTCTAGAAGGCTAGTGGAATCGTGAACTCAGTTTTAGTTTAAAAACTACACTTCCACACTTATTAATTTTTATATCCCACTATATAATCCTCAGGTTGCAATAGTTTGTAGGCAAGAACTATATAAATCAGCAGGGCACACCTTTCATTAGCTTCTAGATGGTGGGAGTCCCACTTTTCACCTTGCCTGGGCTGCACTGAATGAGGACAAATTATCTTGGGCTGCATATAAAATATATAGTTAATGTATATGAGTAGAAAACCTTAACTTTATCTTTTATATTTTACTATAAGTAAAAAAGAGAGGGCAACATATTGATAAATCCAATGGGATATTTGTTTTTGCTTTATTTATTAAATTATTTTACAAAATAATGGAAGTCTAAGCTTAATAATTAAGTAAGGAAACTTACATATCTGCCTTATACCAACGAATGTCTATCTTCACAGGCACACACAGAATAGACAGGTTAAAATACCATTATTGATGCTTGCACAGTTTCCTTCACCAATGATAGCAAGTGGACTTAATGTCTGATAAACATGGATGAAGATTAGGTGGTGTGTGGTGAGTCCAGGTGATGGGGCCAGCACCACACCAAGCCACCTCCGTACATGTTAGGAAAAGAAGGAAGGAAGAAGAAGGGGAGTAAGGAAAAAAAGAAGAGAAGAAATGAAGGATAGAAGAGTGGGAAGGGAGAAAAGAGGGGTTGAATATGCCCCCATTAGTCACAATTTCTATGCTTGTCTTGGGCACAAAATGTTGCATGTCCTGTGATGGGAAAGTTAGAACTTTTTCTCACTAGGACTCAGACCTACCTCCTCATTGCTTCTATTTGACAAGTCAAATACTATAGAATATAGTCAGTTAAAACAATTACCAGAATCTATTCTTTGAGAATATAAACTTCTTCTTTTATACTATACATAGTAATTACTAATAGAAAATATATTAGAATTAGAAATAGAATAAGAATACTAAGTCTCTCCAATATTAGAATTAGCGCTGTAGGGATGATGAAGAGTTTATTTTTCATCCATTCACTTCTATAACGCAGAGATTCATTTTCAACACCCTTAGAGGATAGACAAATTATTTTAGATTGATGAAATGACAAAAGATATAAGAATTCAGCAATTTCCTCAATTATCTTTGAATTATGCTGGGTAGATATTTTATCCATTGCTGTAAAGCAACCACAATTTATCTGTAGGAAGATCCAGAACAATTCTTACGTTTTTTTGGTGATCTTTAAATTAAGAAATTGTTTTCATGAAATAATTCCTACATATGAAGAAAATAACTCCCATTGAGATTTGTATGTTATGCACATTCTGAGTTTCCCATTAAACTCATGAGCAACAACCATGATTACAGCTGACATCTTTTTGTCAATGCGTTTATGCGAAGATTTTATGCAAAGCCCCAGAAAATTCACCCAGGGTATTGTTAAATTAGTCAGCCTGGCTTTCTTCTGTGTTGACTAACCAAAGCACAGAGTCTCTGAACTTGAAAGTGCACGCCTGGCTAGGCAGTCATGCCCAGTTTTCACAATGTATCATTCTTTGTAATGGCTTTCTTTTAATCCCAAGGAAATACTTTGTCTCTTAATTTCACACGAATATCCTTTACCTGAGAAAGTGGAAGAAAAAATGGTAACACTTGTTTCAAATTAATTTCTTACTTTTCCCTCAGTGCAGTGTATCTAAAGAAGCAAAACTTATCGAATCAAGTTTAACGACATAATAAATTCTTCCTTTCTGACAGTGCTGTGGCTTAATTCACTAGTGCACTTTAAGCTTTCGCCTTTAGCATCTGATGGGTCATTAGTCTGTGCGTAATCCAGAAACACGGACTCCTCAGAGTCTAAACTCAATCAGCTAGTACCAAATCAGTAGTGTCTGAAATTTGGCCGGTAGGTCAAGTGTCCTCAGAAAGAGTGCCTGGGGCATCCCAGATGGAGAACAGGGCATGGTGAGCAATGGGCAAGGACAAAATGTGATGCTGACACTCATCAAAGATCTCATTTATTCTGATTCACTAGACAAGCATTCATCAAGTGATTTGACTTTTACTTTTGATGTTTGCTAGCAGTAAGTCATGCAATAAGATTGGATAGTATGTGCCCATGGGCTTAATGTACATATCATACAGTTAAACCTACTCCAGCCACACATTTGTCCCAAGAATCATTGCCTAATATGCAAAAACAAAAGTCAAACAAAACAAAAAAGAAGGCATAGAATGACTGTCCTTTATTAGTCTAACTACTACTCATCAACTCTCAACTAAAATATGATCTCCAATAAGCTGGGCACAAATTTGTAAATCCCAGCACTCAAGAGGCAGAGGCAGGAAGATGGCAAGTTTGAGTCCAGCCCAGGCTACCTACTAATTTCAAGACCAACCTATATAGAGAGATCCCATCTCACCCACTTTACCCCCTGAAAAGAAATATACTTCCTGCTTGATCAAATTAATCTCCTTCATTTCAGAACATCTTTTGTGAATGAAAAATTAGAAATAGATATATACCACTAATGGTTGTCTTGAATTTTACATAAGATTTGAGGAAATCATTTTCCTATCATAATTTTAGTGGCTAAACTAGCCAACCTAGTCGATTTACTTAGATCTGCAATAGCGCAAAATCCATTCATTTAAAGGATGTGGTATGCTAGAAATAGAGATAAAACTTGTTGTCACTGCCAGCAAGGACTAAACTAATTTTAGGTAAGTGATAAAATGATGAGTTTCACTCCCAGTTTTTATCAGCATCATTATTATTAACTTAGGACATGATCATGTTGCATATGATTACAAAGAACACAAAACACACAAGACAAGACACTAGATAGAGCTCAGATCTAACCCTAGGTATGGAGAACTAGTGGGCAAGAGCATTCTTAACCCTCCCCTGACCTTCTAAATTGTATTTTTAATATTATATAAAACATACTTCGTCTTACTTCACTATGGTGTCATCTTCCTAGAGGAACTTGGTAAAGACTAAATCCAATAGCTGGGTTCAAACACTTTCTTTAGAAACTTAAAAGCCAGTTTCTAAAATCTCTGGTTGGCTATGGTCCCTGTGAGCAGAGGGTAGACCTGCAAAGGGCTATGGTAGCAACAGCAAACACAGAGAACTTGGATGCTCAAAGGAAGGGGACCGTGGCAGCATGACAAGGGAGAAAAGGGCAAAGTACAGAGCCTGAAAGAGAAGTGAGTAGAGTTAGAAGCGGGAGAGCAGGGGAAGTAAGAAAGGAAGAGAAAAAGGAGAAGAGAAATTGGAGAGTGGGTGGGAGGAAGAACAAGTGAGAAGCACATTAAACTACAGCACACATGCCTAAACCCAAGAAATTAGCATATCGAAAATTATCCAGAGTGTTCTTAAAGAGAAACCAGTAGCTGGATTAATTTACAGGTCCTGGGAGCCAAGGTCAATGTAGTAGGCAGCTGCTAAAATGGCTCCCAATACTCTTTGGCTCTTGCCAGGCAGATCAATGACTAGTTCCCTCCCAGTGCATGCGGGCAAGGGCTAGACCTACTGACTTACTTTTAACCATAAGAACACAGAAAAAAAAAAAAGATTCTGATGACATGCCACTTTCAAAATTAAACCACTGACAGGTTGTAACTTTCATTTTGCTCACCCTTTCTTCTTTGTCTTGGCTACTCACTCCAAGACACATTAGCTGCCATGTTGTGAACTTCCAAATAGACAGAGCCATATGCCCAGGACTGAGGAGGCCATGGGCCAAGAGCCCATGAGTAGAAAATGGAGCCTTCAAAACAATTGCTCCCCAAGAACCAAGTCTTATGCCCAACTATTTAAGTGAGCCAGAAGCTAGCCCTTCCTCTTCCCCACCTTTGCAGGAGACCGTGCTGTGGCCAAAACATTTTTTTCATTGTTGTTTGGGGACAGTTTTTGAGATAGAGGCACTTGAGCTACCTAGGGTTTCCTAAGAAAAAATAGAGAAGAAATAAAGATGTATTATGTTGAATTGCTATTTTTTGAATAACTTCTAACAAAGCTGGTAACTATTACACATAGTTTACATGAACATGATCACTTTGACAAAGATTAACTCTAGGTAAATAATAGGTTGACCCCTAAAACCAATTAATAGATTTAATAATAAAATTTGAAGCCAATCTATGATAAAGGTAAGACTGTAGATTGCATAAATTTCAAGTGGTAATTCATGTTCCACATAGAGATCTGTGTTTGAGCATTGACACTGGGCCAGGTACTTGATAACAATCATTGAGGCATGACTTGTTCTTTAACCTTTTGAAATACAATCTTCATATGTTAAAAAAAAAGAGGACTAATAATTAACCCTGTTTGTCAAGGCAGTCATGAGATTACCTTGGAGCCATGCATTTGAAACTACTTTTAATGATAGAAAACTTGTCTCAATGTAAAGATTAAGGAGACTAGATAATGCCTGCATGAGGGAACCCATTCAGATGGCATACAGAGTCCAAAAAGAGAGTCCAAATGTTCATCTGTTTGTAAAAAAGCTGGACAGCCCAGTAACTACTCAGGTGTGAAGACAGAAGAACATCAGTCTAAGAAGGCAGATCTGGGCTTTCCCTGTTGGAAGCTGGTGTGAGTCTGCTGCCAGTCAATATCCAAAGGTGACAGCAAACGGCTGAAGACTGAAGGGAATCTGCACTGGAGATCGGTGTCCAAAAACAATTTGAAGATAGGAGGAAGTCAGTGCTGGGATCAATGTCTAGAGTCAATAAAGAGGGCCAGAGATCTCTTAGAAGAAGCAGCTGTAGTATTATTTCTTCATCTCCTTATTCAGCGCATCCTGTTGGTTAGTCCACCCACGCCAAGGGTGGGTCTTCTTTATGCTGGCTCACTTGTGTCAGTCATGCACACAAGAAGCTCTACAGATGAGCTGGACATTTCCTAATCCATTCAAGTTCACATAACACTATGAATGGTCACAATATCTTGGATACTTCTAAAGTTTTATCATGACTGAAAATGTCTTGCCTTAAATTTATTCCTGAAGTTGAATGCCTCACTGTCTATCTTAAAACTGTCAAAATCCATAATGAAGATTTGGTCATTTTTTTAAAGATGCATGTCTTGGTTAGATTTCCTAGAAGCGGAGTGTGAGGTAGGCGTTCTTGTCCACGTGGTTTATTTGGAGTGTGCGAGCATATGCTCAGGAGAATGAAGGAGAGGCAGGTGCAGAGGGAAGCTGGGCCAGAACGTAGACTCCACTACAGGCAGGCCACAGCAGATCTGTAGCTCTGAAACACAAATCAGCCCCCGTGTGAGCTTCTCTCTACCCTCTTTCCACTCAGTCTGTGCTCAAAGGACACAGGCCTCCCTCGAGACAAGGAGGCCATGCTGGACTCACCAGCCACACTCAAAGCAGCTTAAGGGCCAGATGCCCACCCTGAGTGGGATTTAGACAGGGCATCAGCAGCATCTACTATAAATGTATATTTCCTGTCTCTTAACAAGTTTTTAATCATCATTTTTGCAAACAGGTCTTGATGCAGTAAACATTTTAAGATGTGATCGTTAATATACAAGTTGTGTTACGTGAGGCAGCAGACAGAGACAGTACGGGAAAAGATTTGTCTCTAGCCAGAATTGTAAAACTGAATTGAAGTCAGAGAGAAAAGGGTTCACTTGTTTTCTCCTAAAATATAACCTTTTTTAAAAAAAAAATGTAAAGTACTGCACAAGGCTTAGGCCTGGAAGGCGCCTAGGGGCCCTTGCTTTTCAACAAGCCAAGTGGGAGAAGGAGGGGTAGATTCAAGAGATTGAGAAGGAAGGATTGAGTAATCAGATCCTTGAGAGAAAGAACGCAAAAGAAGCCAACTCATTCCCCAGGGCCGACAAGGGCAGAAGGAAGGGAAGAGATGTCTGAGAGAAACAGCGTGGGCAGGAATGTATCTAAGTAGTTTACAATCACAGGTGTGTTCCAACTCTATCTCCTGAAAAAGCATACCTCTAATTTTTCCCGTCAAGCTTTTCTGTTTCTTAAGTCTGACATGGCCCACTTTTTTCCTTCCTAAATTATTTACTGTTGAAAATCTCAGTCATAAATCAGAAGATGTTCAAACTTCTGTCTATCCAATGATCATTACTAACACTTCAGCTTCCTGAAATATTATTGCTCAAGGCCAGGGGTGGGGTGGGGGTGTAGGGAGTGCAGGGGGTGGCATCTGTCAAAAGTGTATTTTAACATCAGCTTCCTAGAAGAAATTCTGAATCTTCAAAATCTTTGGGAGGTTTTATGCAGGAGCTTCAGTGCAAAAGTAGAGTCTGGGGTTTCTCCGCTAGCCCGAGCTCCCAGGCTCCCCTCCTCTCAGCGTGGATGCATGATCGCTGCCAACCCTCATTTAGGTTTCTGACATTAATTAATTTTGGCTTTTTTAGTGTATCTGAAAAAAGGTTGGAGATTCTCATGTAAAATATCACAGTGGCAATACTATTTCAAGGAGAATTCAGTCCCTTTCCATCATTCTCAAACATAAATTACCACTGTTTTAAACTATTTCAACTAGGGAATGTTTATGTGGAATAAAACTAAAATGTAAACGCGGATTTAAGGTGATTGCCTAGCTTGCTTCCTATGACAAAATATCTGTTGGTTTCTAAACTTATATTGGAACAGTATGTTAAATTCAGCTCTGACAGCGTATAAAGATACTGGCTTTCCTAGACGCATAAGCAAAGTCCTTTTTATGAGCTCATAAAGGCTAGACTTAAGGAATATTTAAGTAGTGGATAATTCATAGAACAGTATCTTTAGTCATTCCTCTAACATAGAGGGCAACCACAATTTATTCTTCTTAGATTTCTTCCTCTCTCTCTTTTTTTATATTCTTAGGAGGTGAAAGGTATTCAGAAAAGACCTAAATACATTTTTTATTATTATTGAACTATTAAAGATGTGCACTCTTTTGGGACTGCCTAACCTACTTCAGAGATGATGGTAAAATGAACCCAAAATGCCAACTTTCTATTTGCATTATAAATGGAGGCACAAAAGGATATTTTAAAACTTTTTGGTTGATCTGGCATATCAAAGATTTCTTTCTAAGCCACTTCAGTGACTGCATTGAAGTAAGCTGAAAGCAGTAGCTTAAAAGTGGCTGCAAAAAAGTCATAAGAAAAACAGCTTATTTCCATGGAAATCTTCAGTTTACTCTCTGAACACTACCCCCCCACTTCTGAACTGCTTCTCTTTTTTACCCTCTCCTATATTCACAAGACTCAACAAGAAGGAAATCTGAAAATTTCTGAATTCAAGAGCTAAGCTGGTGCTCACTGGAATGCAATCTATTTTTCCTGCCTAAATTTGCAGCAAGTCGCTCAGGATTCTTCTACTAACCTAAATACGCTAACTCAGGCTCTTCCCGCGTTTTGCAAAGTCTGCCCTCCTCTGTTTTGTAAAGGATCCAACAAAATCACAAGTCTGTTAGTGCATCTACCTGAGACTGTGCATACGTGAGGCTGATGATGTTTAAACAAGAAGCTGCCAGGTTTTAACAATCAATGTAGCTCTTTTTCACCCCTCCCTCCCTGCCTGCCTCCCCCAGCCCTCACCCTACATGTCCCCTCCCACCCACTCCCACCCCTTGGCCCCTGCCTTCAACTTTCTCATGTCTTAGGGCTTTCCTCAGGATCATGGGAAAGTTGAAGCAGACCATGGTTGAGTGTCATTTCAAAACTGTTAAATAAGCACTGAACAGAGTGGAGCATAGGTCATCTGGCCTGGGCCTGCTGAGAAGTTCAGGTTGCAGCTGCCTGGGTGGCACAAGCCTGCAATCCCAGCCATCTGAAAGGCTGAGGCAGGAGGATGGCAAGTTTGGTTCTATCTTGGGCAAGACTATCTCAAAATCAAAACTAAAAGTGGGATGGGTTGGATACAGCTCAGTGTCAAGGCCCTGCATACTAAATAAATCAATAAATGTTGCCTGATTTTCAGCATTATCTCGGGTGAGTTTAGAAACCTTCATGTAATGGAAAGACAAAAGATATATATTATATATACTATATGTACATATAATGCTTAATTTTACACTGATATAAAATTTAAAATAACAAATCTTGGATATTAAAAGATTTGAGGATAAAGAACTCTGCTTACCATTTTGTTGTTATCCGTCTGGCAAAATATACGATCTCAGCTCCACCTTTCCAATTACACACCCCTACTCATACTCCCACCACCACCAGAAAGAAAGAGACAAGAAAAAATTAGGAAAATGATTCAACAAATTTAGTAAAACAACATCAACAATGCATTCTGGATACTGCTGATGAAGAGAGATGTCAAATGACATTTAACAAGTGTGGGACCAGGAGTCCACCTCTCTGTAATTAGGTTGGGAAATGTGGTATGTATTCAGTCGTTCCGCTACACAATGGAATTATTTTAGGATGGGTACATTCTTGATTAGTTTGCAAAATTACTATCTATGCTTAAACTATAATGCAAAGAGTATTTCCTTAACTTATTTGTCAAACGTCTTGGTATTTGTTTTTGTACCAAACGAGACCTTGAAAAGACTGGCAGGTCCCACTAACCGTGGTGTTACACTTGACCCAGCTGAAGTCACTGTACGAGCATTATTCGAATTATGAAAGTATTGATTCCTTCTCAATTTTCCAACCTTCCCAAAGTGCAAGTTCATAGAAATTGATATTTTGGGGGGACTACATAAAACCTCAAATTATATTTGGCAATGACTCATTCTAGATGAAAATTTTAGTAGTGGTCTATTATTGCCACATTCTTGTACTCATGTTAGAAACACCTCAGTATCTTTCCCTTCCTGCCACCACCTCTTGCCTACTTCCTCCAGAGTTATGAGGCTGAAGGCCGTGTTGAAATAACCCCAGCTCTATTTCACTTAGACTTCTCTCTACTGTCACCACTGAGTTCTCCTGAAAACACTCCTCCCCTAAATCACCCATCCGAACTTCTTACGGGAAGGCTGCCTATCAGTAAGAAGGAAGCAAACAAAAATTCATAGTAATTCACAGGAGGCCAAAATAGTTATATGTGACCAAATGGTTCCAGTTTCAGCTTACTCTGGGATTTCTGAAAAGTATTCACTTACATGACCACTAACTTAGGTCATCAACCTGTGCTGAAAATCAGGGACTCCTTCTTGGTCCTTAAGAAACATAAGAAATACTAAAACGATTTTATCAGGAGCTGGAGGGATAGCTCAGTGTTTAAAGTGCTTGCCTAGCAAGTGCTGGGCCTGAGTTTGATTCCCCAGCACCACGTAAGATGGGCGATGGGTGTGGTGGCTTACGCCTGTAATTCTACAATTCAGGAGGCTGAGGCAAGAAGATTGCTATGAGTTCCGGGCCAGTCTGGGCCACATAGTGAGCTCAGAAGCAGTCTGAACTACAGAGTTAAGACTGTCTCAAAAAGAGAGAAAGAGATTTCATCAATACTACTATTTATTTGGTTAAACTATTTAAATGAAAGAAAGTAAAAAAAAAGTAACTTTCAGACAATAATTAAGGTAAGCCAATAGCTTGAAAGGAAAGGAAATTTCTCTTGAAGTTCATTTTCAAATGAGAGCTTTTAAAATATAAAGTTAAGCAAATTGGCATTTTACTTAGTTTTCTCATTGCTATGAGACTGCAGCATTGCCAAAAACAAAAACATAGTTTAAAAAGCAAATTAATGGGCTGGAGGAATAGCACCGCAGTTGCAGTTAAATCATTTGACTTGCAAGTGCAACCTCCTTAGTTTGATTTTTCAACACTACGTAAAGCTGAGTGCCCTGGCACATGCCTGTTATTCCAGCACTCAGGAGGCTGAGGCAGGAGGATTGTTGTGCATCCAAGGCCAGCCTGGGCTCCAGAGTGAGACCCTGTCTCAAAAAAGAAAAAAAAAAAGCAAATTAAAAATATTTTTCTTTGGAGAAGAATTTATCAGACTTCCTAATCCCTATAATGTAAAAGTTTATTTAGTATGATTTGTTAAGATTATACATAAATAGGAAATCTAAATGTCACATATAAATTTTATATTAAACCAGACTTGTTCAGCCAATAACAGAGTTATCAGAAAATGCTGGTCTGTGAAGTGTTGTATATTTAAACATGAGGAAAGAAAAAAAAATAGAAAAAGATCCATTCGTCTACCAGGAAAGAAACATATGTTATGGATGGAGACATTTAATTACATATTAGATATTCACATACCAATGAGAAAATCCTAGAAAAAGCAAGAATACAAGCTTAAGTCTAATGATAAACATTTTATTGTTCATTTCTAAAACTGTCTGAAATAATTTTCGAAGTAAAAAACAATCTTTACCATAGTACTGAAAAAATGCGAAAAGGACTAAAGTCTAAAATAGTTCCTGTTACTTACGATGTGCCCCAAAGAAAGACAAGCCCTCCCCCACCTCAGGTGCAGACACACCAGAGTGGGTTTTCCTGTTATTCGGATGCATGCCTTTCTTTCCATACTAACAATGAAATTTTGGTGTGCTATCAGCCCACAGAAGTTCCTTCCTGCACACAAGTATGTCTTATCTGTTGAGAAATTCTTACACCAGGTAGACAGTTGTTTATGTCCAAAAACATCTCTCTTACACAGATAGCGAAGTGTTTTGAGAAACTTGATGAATAACCAAGTTCCCTATGCAACTATACAAACCTTGCTACAAGATAATTTTATTCTGGAAAGACCACTATGCATGTTTGTAATCAGCATCATGTCTACAGGCAACCTTGGCACGTACCCATGTGTTTAAAGCTCTCCAACAATTGACCGCCCTTACTTCTATGTAGTTTTCCTCTGCTCGGTTTCCACAGTCTAGTCCAAAAAAACTAACGGACGGATTACTAATCCCTAAACATTTCTGGCTTTCTCTCTCCTTTGCATAGAAGGCTCATGCTAAGAATATTTTTTAAAAAAATAAAAACTAGGCTCATAACTCTTGCTCTCCCTGTGCATCTCAGCCAGGGCTGTCAGGCTGTGCTTCTCGCTGCTCCATGCCCGCTTCTGTGCCATGCCAGCCCACCGCCACCCTGTTCCTCCTGCTCCTGTTTCAGCAAGGACTCAATGAAATCAACTAACTTACCTTTAGGTATTAACGTGTTACTGATCCTCACTTCCAGTTAATTATATATCTTGTTTAAATTTCAGTTTATAAATCACTAGGTAAGGTTTAAAGAACCCATGTGTTGGTGCCTAAATAGCAGGCACATGCTGTTCCCTGTCCTGAGGTTGACGAAAGAGAGTCCTTATGCTCACTAGGCTCCAAATTCTGTGACGTTGGCCGAGATGAGTAATAAGGTAAGCCTTGTGATAGGGAGGTAGAGGGATTGTCACGCGAAAACATGGAGATGGTCTTCATCCAGCTAGTGAGGTGGGAGAAAGGGCCGAGCAAGACGCGCTAGAGTCACGACTGCTGTCACGCTGTAAACAAGAACAGGAGTAAGGAAGGGGAAGAAGGGCGGAGGACAGTCCAACCCGAGAGGCTGTGCTGCAGGACAGAGCAAGGTGTGGAGCAGGAGAGGCCCAGGGTCTGGCTTGGGCACTAGGACCTGGAGCCAGCAGGAGAGATATTTTTAGTTGGGTGAGTATCATAGGGGAGTTTAGTCACCTCTTGAAGTGGCACAGCAACTTCCTTTTCTAAGAATGAGAACAGCTCTAACTTCACGATTTCCCTTCTTCTCACTCAGACTTCTCCAAAGCATATTCTTATTTGCCTTTTGAATTTAGGGTACCTAGACCCTTCCATACCCTGAACGACAGCAACTGGCTCATCAGCTGGTTGGACTTCCTCTATAATTCCTTTTATACATGCCGTGTTGCTCTCCATTTATATTGTTTTCTTTCCCACAGCACTTCGGAGTAGGAGATGCGTGTTTTTCTTTCTCTCCCACTTTCCAGAATACCTTAGTCCTTTGTTAATTTTCATGGGATCGAGCACCTTGATAAACAAAAGCAGACAACAAGTATTTCTCAGGGGATTTCATCAAGTTAGAGATACTAGCAGAGTAGTACACAGATCATTAGATATAAAATAGTCATAAATTGGGGGCTGTGGATGCCTGCAGTGGCTCAATGTCCTGTACCCATTACCTCTTTAATCTTCACTAATAATTTAGTAACAGTGCTACTGTCTTTATTTTACAGAAGAAAACAACTAGGTTTAGAGAGATTAACTTTCTTGGTAAGAAAACTGGAGGAAATGATCCTATAGAAAAGACCCTTGACAGACCAGAGCAACTAGGACTGAAAAATGAGAAAAAAAAAGGAAAAATGACTTCTGTTGAAACAGAGTAGAGCCGGGATTCAAATCTACACATATCCTATGTACAACATAACAGTTCACCTATTATCAAATCTATGTGTTCAAAATGGTACAATTTCAAATTCTCAAATAGCTCTCATTAACCACCCGTGGAAAACATAAGCTGAAAACTAGCAATGAGATGGTCAAATCTAGTATTTTCACTGAGTTTCTTATAGAAATAATAATGGACATAAGTTCCCTCTAGAGAAAGAGAGAGAGAGTGAGAGAGAGAGAGTAGAGAAATCCAAATCTTGATGAGCTACAGTAATTAATAAAATTTGTTAATATTTAGGTGTATTAATATTTCAGTTAACTTTTAAATGGAGCCCTTAAATTTCAGACATATATTTGAAATTATTTACAGAGGAAATTGTCTGATGGGATTTGCCTCAGAGGAATCGTGTTAAAATAAAACTGAGTGACCACAGAGATGAGGCAAAGATTGTCAAGGAATTGATGATTGAATCTTGGTGATGGAACTATGGAGATTCAGTAAACTCTTCACTACATTTCTGCATATGTTTGAAGTATGTATGCATTTCAGTAATAAGCATGATTATCAAAATAATCATAGCAGTAAGTCTTTTAATCTCTGCTTTTTCTTATTCCTTTCTTCCTTCTCTTCTGTGGACTCCTCTAACATCCTCTTTCAAAGGCTCAGTAGAAATAAGATCCTTCAAAGCTATTCTTCCTAAGGGGGAAAAAAAGATTCCTTGAGCCATGACTCTACTCTCACTGTACTTATCTCCCTTCTTTTGAACCAATATGTAGTTTGACCAACTTTGTAATATGCTAGCAGGATACATATGTATTTTTTTCAACCCTGAACTTCAGAAGCGTAAAAAGTGCACACCCTTCTAAACAATCCAGATTACACCCTGTCCCACCCCTTCCTCATTTTTTAACTTCACTTTTTACCATTCTGCATTTTGACATCGTGGACATTTACAATTATCAGCAAGGACACCGTCCTTCTCCTTAGTAACCATGAGTTTACTTAGTGTTTGTTTTAAAAAGCTAAAAGTCCTTAGCATGAAACCACAAATGGGACCTGAGAGATCACTTCTCTCAGGTCTCTCATTTCTCAAGGGTGGTAAGTCAGATTCCAAAAGCTGAGGGGACTTGCCTAAAACACATGCTGCCAGACCTGGGCCCAAGGAAGTTGCAAACACACCTTTCCTCTTCAACTTTCTATCTCCAAGAACTCAAGAGCACTTAGAACCATCATTTTATGATTCAGTTTTGTCAGCGTGCTCCTAAATTATACAAATCTAAGCAATACAGTTGAGTTCTTTTAGTCCATCTCCCCTCTCCTGCCTAAGAAGACAGTGGTGTAATAATCAGAGAGAGGTCCAAGAGGAGAGAGAGCTCAAAGGCTTTTCAACAGCATGACTGATGAGCCAGGGCCAGGTCCGCCATGTTTTCGTGCTTTCTCTTCCTGGAGAAGCCAGGTGCGTTTTAAACCTAGGGTGTTTTAGTCCTCTTTTCTTTTGACCTCCTTTTTCTTTGTATAGTTTTCTTGACTTTATTTATAGTTTTAAGAAGACTTGCACAGAAAAAAAAAAACCTACTTGTGCATATATTAAACCCTCTCTTCCTCCCACTTGACACGAAACAGATACAAAAAATGAATAAAATTACCATCCTTAATTAGTACTCTGGCATCAATCAGTCATTCCCGAGCTGAAGCAATTGGCAAAGTGACCGTTGAAGATAATGTCAAAACTTATTCTGTGCTAATTTTCTATAGATGCATAAAAATGTTCCCATCCCATTTTACAAGTTTTATGCTTTTCCAAGATAAAATAAGTCCAAGAATAATAAGTGAATTGCTCACAGTCCCAGAGGTAGTAAGGACATGACTGAGACATTGGCTTGGATCTGACTGACACCGGACCTTATTTCTTCTGTGAACCAGAGGGAAGTACCATCTGAGTGTGTTTCTGAGCACAGAGGGAATAACAGCCATCTCCAAAGGGGCTCTCAGGTCTTGCAGGACTTTAGAGTTGCCTGTTCTTTGGTTTTACTTCACGATTCCCCAGTTAACAAGCCAAAAAGTGCTGTGCTTTTTACAGAGAGAGCTGTAAGTAGCTGTGGGAGAATGGCCTCAGCATGAACCTGGCATTGGGTGTGTGCAAATGGCTCATGACTGTGCTGCTGAGAGCCCATGAGTCACCCAGAACACCGCGGGGCTCCAACATCAACCATGGCCTCAGGCCTCACCCACAACTTCTGCCGCAAGCTTATTCACACATGGTGCGCAAGCCTGGCACCCCAATCCCCCAAATCATCCATGAGTCAGAGCTCATTACACGGAAAACTCAGACTTGTCCTGCTAATGCTTGGCCAAAATTTTCTTAACTGACCCAAGGAAAGAAACATGAGAAAAGACAGCACTAAGCTGTTACCTCTGCAGTAATGGATATATAATGGGACCAAAGGAATCAAGAGAAAAATATTCCAAATTTTTATCTACTACAGGAGAACATAGGTGCCTGAACCAGACTTCTGAGTGATAAGCCCAGCTCTGGCCTTAGCATGTGGGTGATCAAAATCACGTTACTCCCAGCTCAACTTTCTCACCAATAAGATAACAAAAAAAATCTAGTATTCACCATAAAGTGTTTACTGATGGTAGGTAGCCACGTGCCTTGCAGGCTCCTGCAGTCCCAAGAATAATGAGGTTGAGGTGAGAAGATCAACGAGAACTCAGAAATTTCAGAACAGCCTGGGCAAAAGAGTACCACACTATTAATCATAATAATAATTAACTAACTCTTGTTAGAATTTAACACCTGAATCTATATATAAATATTACTATTATTTTGTTTTTAGAAAGTCTTTAAACTGTGTCATTAATGTATAAACCATGACGATCTCATCAAACACTGAAGCAAAGAGAGAGAACTGTTGGTGGACAGCTCTGTTTATTACAAGCTCATTCAATATTTGGTATCTAAAGATGGAAGATAAAATAAGTTAAAAACTAATCCAAAATGAACCATAATTTTATCTTCAGAGAGGTTAAAGTTATAATCTTCAATAAGGTATCTTCTCATGGAATTCTTCCTTAGAATGTTGTCGAGGTGTTCTGTTTTGTTTTGTTTTGCTTTTTTTCTCTCTCTCTCACTTTTAGGCTCACGAGCTTTATTTATCTTCTTTTTAAAGTTCAAAATCTAATTTTTCACACAGGTTACTTACTGTAATAAACTCTACAAGCTTCAAAATGACAGGTTGAAAGATACAATTTTTTAGAGTTATGAATTAATAGCTATATATGTCAAAGACTTTGAAAGTGCCAACTTTTTCATATTTATAGATATATTGTTGAAATGATAAAAAATGAACTGCAGAAAGAGGAAAGAACTGAGAACCACATATAATGAATCAAATATACTTAACAAGACACGTACAGACACTTCGGTGTGCATCTCCTTTATTACATTACATTAATCAAATACTACTAAAGACATCTATCTGAGCAAAATGTCACAATGATAGTCTATAAAAACATTCTTTTGAAAAGAGTCTGTCTTGACAGCCGTATCAACTATATTGTCTTAAGTGATTGTCAGGCCCACACTTCTCTGAAATTAAGACAATTTATGTATGCACTCTTGAGCTGTCATCCCCCTCCACCCACTCCCTCCTATCCCAGCCCTACTAAGGCTAGCTTCTTGAAAGAAAATAATTTAATTGGAAAAAATGAACAAACTGGCATTATGATTTATAAAGATCTGATGATAAATGAGTTTTTAAATATTTTAAAACCATAATATCACTTCATTTAGTTTTCATATGATTTCACAAATTAAACTAGAAAATTCTGGATTGTTTTCCTAAAGTAACATAGACCTGGCTGTTAAAAATAATTACAATGAACTAACCTTTTCATTTTCATGCTGATAAAGTACATAACAACCCCAGTTTTTACATTCAAGTGTTCATAATGTGTGTTTGGATTTCTTGGTGTACATTTTATTCTAGTATCATTTTATAGAAAATTAAACGGTCACTTAATTTTCTTTTTAATATTGAGATAAACATGCATGAAATTAAATAGATGAGGAAGAAGAAGGATATTTAAGGATCTAAGGCATTAGACTATGAGCAAAACCTAGTGTACTAGTACCACCTAATATTAGAATATTTCAAAAAATATGGTGTTAAAAAATAAAATTTCTCTTATGTTCATATACCATAAGGAATTCAACGTATATCTTAGGTAATATGTATAAGGCCTTGTACTTACGGTTTGGTTTCGCCTATTCTAACTTAAGTTAGATCTTCAAACATGTAGGTGCTGAATTTAGTTTACCCTGAGAAGAAAAACTTCAGAAAACTCTCAGTCTAAAAGTTAATATTACTGGTAAATAACTGAATAGCCAAAATCTAAAAAATGAAAACCAGTATCTAAATTTGAAGCTGATTTTATCGTTTACTCTCACAGAGAATGTATCATACAATATAGATGACAAATGGAAGGAGTAAGGTAACCATGAGCTGCACAGTAAAATGGATTTTGGAAGAAGTATAATTTCGGCCAAATACACCACTGTCAGTTTGAGAACATATTTTGTTGTTTTATTTTGAGTTTTGGGCAATTCTACACCTTAGCACTTATATTACTTGCCTCCCTCTCAAAAAGAAAGACAAAACACGTAATAAATAAGCAACTAATCTTGCAGTTTGGCTTTAGAAAACTCTCTTCCAAAACTGGAATAATGGCATAAAATAAAACTCAAGATGTAGACTTGGTAATGTTTAATAAATTGTGCTGCCCTGCCTCTAAAATCTGGTTCTCTTCAAGACCTCTGTGAGAATTCTCTTCCTCTTCCTCTTCCTCCATTTCTTGACACATTAAAATGACCAATGACCAACTCCACTATGGCTGCTGCTAACACACAAATCTAACAAATTCTAAGTACTACTAATCTCTACTGGTTTTTGTATGCTAGATGAGTTCTTACTTGTATATAAAAGAACACTAACCTGGTTTAAAACTGAAATCACTCTCATTATTTTGTGTAATCAGCTAAGCCCCAAAATCAAAGGATGGGAAGTTATTCCTTCAGATTTTACGTTGAAGAGCTGATTAACATGGTATGGTGTTTTTTAAAACTCATTACATAGTGTGTGTGTTTAAGATGTTTGAGTATGATTTTATTTGATGCTTTAAACCAAAACTGAACTTGACAAAGATGGTGTACCGCTTACCTTTAAATATTCTGCAAATACATTGAACTGCTTTGTGTCAGTTGCCTTCTCTTCACTAGGACACAATACCCAACACTCACAACTCGAGGGACTTAAGCCAGCAGTTTAGAAGTCTCAATCAGTAAAAGCACTGGCTTCTGGCAATGGAAGAGCAGCCAAGCAGAGAAAGCCTGTTGACAGCATGGCAGTAGAGGAAACAGAGAGGTTGGGAAGAAGTCAAGGTGTGAATACATCAATTCTGGCCACACCCTCAGTGGTCAGCTGCTCCCAATCTGCCCCACTCTTAGCAGCCAGTATGTGAAATCAATAGATTAATCCACTTGATGCACAATCCAATCACCTTCTAAGTCTATGAGAACCTTGGAGATGGGGGTTGTCTGGATTCAAACCATAGCAAGTTGGAGTTCACATAAACATAATGTAAGGGTTGTGTCTAACTATTGAGTCCCATGACTAAAACTGCTTTTTAATGACATGTGAAATATTAGTGAAATGAGTAATTGAAGTATTTTTCTCCAATTCTAGAAATATTCCCACAAGGTAGGTACATTACTCTTATTTTGCTCATGAAGAAATGGAGGCTTGCCTGGAGCTGTGTCTTGCCCAATGCCGCGGTTGTAGTAAGTAGGCAGAATACAAATCGAAAGGAATCCAAACCTTTCTGGCTCCTGAACTGGGTTCCTCAAAGCCTACAGCATGGGAGGCCTGAGACAAGCTTCACTCAGTGGATTCTCCCCTCAACAATGACTTATTACAAACCCAGCAGTCCAAGGTCAACGAGTTTCTTCTCTAAAAGAATGCTCAAGGAAGTCCCGCAGGGTTGGCCTTTCCCAACAGTTATGAACATCCTATAGCCAATCAGGCATGGTAGGTGACAATTTTCTAAGAGATTTTTTGCCAAAAACTTAGGCGTTAACAGTCACAAATAAAAGAAAGAATAAAAAAAAAATATTTGTAAAAGCCAAGACACACTTATTTTATGCATAAGTTGTTGTTGAGTTTTCTGTTTTGTTTTTCCCTTGACTGGTCTAATGACATTACAACATAAAAAGAATGAGGGGGACAAAAGATATTTGCATATGTGTGTATATATATATATATATATATATATTTTCAACATGGATAATTACTTACCAGCCTGTGGCCTAAAATCTAGCAGCCACTGTCTTTGTTTTACCCACACAAAGTTTCCCTTTCCCCAGTGTTTTAAAATTGGGGTATTTTTACATAAAATTCTAGATTTAATATTCCTCTTAAGAATTTTAAAAATAAGGCCACCCTGTACTTTTGTGTCAGTTGGTTGAAGAATAAGGGTCTCTTAAGTTTACACAAGCCACACACCATCCAGCTCACCCTGACTTCCTTCCTCTCCACCTATCTCCCAAGATGCACAATTGTGTTACTCGGCCCTCGTTTGCATTGTGTGTGTGAGTATTCTCCTAAAACATGCATGGGATGCTTAATCCAGTTTGTGGTCCAGCTCTGATTTTGTCTAGGCTCCTAGCCCAATTTTTTTTTTTTTTTTTTTTTTTTTTTTTTTGCTTTGGCACCCACAACACTCAATGAAGTTGGAGAAAACTCACAGAAGAAAAAGAAATGGGTCATAATTGAGAAATAAAACTAGACTTTGAGTAATTATTCTTTCTCTTTTTTTGAGACAAGTTATACTGCCCTTGTTCTCTGGATCTCAATTGTCTAGTGTGGAGGCAGAATCTGAGAAGGTTGGTGTGTTTCCAAAACAGTGCAGAATTTCTCAACAGGCACAATCTCTCCCTGTCGGAGCAGCAGGCAGGTAAAGGAACCTGCCAATTGGCTATGCCTCTTCCAGAGCCACTCAGGGCGAACCTGAGGGTAAAACAAGAAACAAATGGCAAAGGAAGTCTATTTAGCAAGAGCTTCCTGGGTTGTGTCCCTCCCACTTTCTCTATTTGCATCCTTATAGCTCCCCATGACTTTCCCACTCATCTCGAGTTTTGCGACAGAGCAAACACTCAGAAACAATTGGCAGGTGATTCTGAGTCATTACCTGCCTGCCACTCTAATTACCAGTCATTACCTGCCAACAGCACACAGTTTTGTACAGTTTGTGAGACACTAGGAGGTTCTGCTTAACTGAAAGGTTCATTTTTCTCAGATTAAAGAATGCCAGCCTTGGCAGCCATGTGCCCAGCAATGTGATGTAATGTGTAGCTGGCGCGTGCTCTGCAGGGTTCATCCTGGAAGATGTGCACACATGCAACTTGCGCATAAAAAGCCAAAGGGACAGCCGTCGCTTTCTGTCACTCATCACTTCCTGCTTCAAATTTCATATTGCTATAGATTATAGGAGAAAATCCACAAATCCCATTTTATAGTTTTTCTTGTTATAATAACTCTTTAAAAACATACCAAATACAGACTAAATTAAAAGCTATCATGTTAAAGGTGTGTTTTATAATAAACAGGAGCTTGGGCTGGCCATCTACTTTATCATTAAGATAAAATTCCACCATCATCTTAATTACAACTTGCAGGACAGATATTGCCTTGTCTGTAAATTATGTGTATTTCTGTTACATAGAAATACATCAAAAAATTTTATTTATAAGTCTATCTTATCTGTAAATTTTGTCTGAAAAGATAACTAAAATTTTAATGCTTTCTAAATAGTAAGGTGCTCAATTCTGCTGCTTTCTCTTTTAAATTTAATTTTATTTTGTTGTTATCTAATCTGAATATAATGAACACAGAGGTTTCTGAGCTCTTAATAAATACAGTTAAAATTCTCCTGTTTTGCTCTTCTGTGTTCTGGCAAGGATCTTTAGACGTACCAGGTAAGTCACACATGGAATTTTTCCTGAACTTTGAGGATAATCCATAGGATTTTCCAAAATGACACTTCTTTTCTATTTGGCAGCTTGAACATAAAGACAGAACACTCTTCTGACTGCGAATATAGCAATTATACCAAGTTATGCTTTGACACTGTTACCACAGGCAAGTGGCCAAAGAGCATCCACAGTCAAAATATCTAAGCAAGTTAACAAGCTCCCTTTACTCTCTACAGAGCAGCAGAAGAAAGGGAATCCAACCCCTGAGAAATGTTAAAATGAAGGAGAGAAAAGGCTGTTGGTGTTTGTTAAAGAAAATGGTGTCAGTGTCTTGGGCTGATCAAGGTGGAGAATCTGGGCCTTGACAGTCGCCCAGGCCTACATTTGACAGAAAGCCTTTTCCAGTTCAGATCTGCTTGATTATCTCAACTAATGAATGACTCGGGTCTGCAAGCCCTAGTGTGCAGGAACTACACCTTACTTTATGATTTGGTCATGCTAGGTCGCCCTCCCTGTCACCTCTCCCCTCTGTCCACTTGTGACACTACATTTTGCCTCTTCTTTCTTTCAGTCCCATTTTACAAAATAACACCACATTTACCACACAAAAGACAGCGAAACTAATTAAGTAAACTCCAAAGAACTATTACAAATTATTTTGCTTCAGCCAGAAATATCAGATTTAATTAGGTGACCAGTGGTGACGGGGTTCGAAAACAAAAGCCATCTCCTCTTTGAAAAGGTTCAGGCCCTATAGAGCCCCAGTCTTCCCACTATGACACAAATAATAATTGAGCATTTCTTTAAAAAAAAACAAAACAAAAGAAACAGGCATGAAAAATGAAAAGAAGTTTCTATGTTAGAGACAAAAGCTTTCAAGTAAGGTTTGTTTTCTCTCTTTGCCAGGTGATTTAAACAACAAAACCACACCATCAACAAAGAAATATCATAACCTATGTTGATATCACCAGATACATATTATAAAGTGATCCTAAGAAGCATAATTTTTTCAAGTGATTAATCTCAATTTATTTAGCCAGTCGTTGTCAATAATTATCAACAGAGTTACTTAATATTATAATGAAAATCACTTTGTCCCCAAATTACTCATCAGAGATAGAACTTGACCATATAAAACAAACAGCTTAAGTGTAAAGTTTGTATATTAATTTAAAAGAGCTGAGTTTTAGTGTGATGGATTTCTTGTTCATAAGAAAAATTGTAGATTTTCAATGCCTCTCCCCTCTAACACAGCCATCAAGAACTTCAGTTAGCTCTCTTCCTGTCATTTGCTGAGGGAATGTTATTTTGATATGTTGGTAATAAATAACACAGACTGGGGAAATTATTTTTAATCAATCTTTATTATGAATTAATTACCAATCCCAAATAGCTGACACACTAGATCTTAAAAGAAGATATCATTCTCAAATAAAAGCATTTTTAAACATTTTCTATTGGATAGAAGTTGGAACTGAAATGCAGGTCTTTATTTTCACAGTGTCAACCCCTTATAACAGAAGTTATTATCACCTGAATCCACACAGGGTATTTCACAGTTACTACAACCCAAATACACATCTACAGACATCAAGTAGGTAAACACATACACACAATTTACACATGACAAAGAGTGCACTTTTTTTAATTCAAACTGACATTTATAGTGTGAAGCGGCCCTGAGTGATAGCCTTTTATATGCTCCTGTTAAACAATTTTCCTGGAAATTTTATTCAACAAATGCACATAACTTTATATGCTGGAATAGCCTTAAAGCAAATCTGAAACAGTCATACATGTTACCAGAAAGGCCACAGCAGTATTTCCTTATTTTAAGTGTACCTCAAAATTCCTTTCTTTGGCTCTTAAAATGCTGAAAGGAAAATAATTTTCTATGTTGGCATTTAAATGGTATCATTCTGGATGAAAAGAGTTACCGAGACATTTGTTGGAAGTCAACAAAAATAATTCGGACATATTTTGAACTTATTTTATCTGAGTCTTCGACATTTAATTTGGTGTGAAAAACGGCAACGGTAGAAAACAGATGTTAAGGGGCCAAGCATACAGCAGAGGTCAAAACAAACATAAAACACTGCTTCCATTTCTAAAAGAAAAAGAAACAGGAGGAAGAAAACGCGATTCCTCCAGCAACAGGTTCTATGTTAAACCTGCTTTTCTATTGTTCAGCTTGTGATAGCTGCAGACTACACAATGCAACACTGTCTGCCGTGCAGCAATGCCTCTCAGCACTAGTAATTTAAGACTTTCTTCTCTGTAATACACTGAACCATCATAACCTGTCTCTTCCCATTTAGTTTAACCTACAACCACCACATACTGATTTGGCTGTGTGTGGCTTTTTCTATTGCCATTTATTACTCTGCTCGACTCCTGAAATTCTGTTTGCAATTTAAGGCCACAAATTAGAAGCGTAAGTCATCTGTTTCCTATAATCCCCCTGTCAGGACTGGAATCGCATTTGGAGCTCAGCACTGAGCATGGGCCTGGGCCCTTACAGACTTTCTGATTGGCTGGCCTCTGTAAAAGCGGCAGCAGAATAAATAAAATGCTCTGGAAAATGAAGCTTTTAAAAGAAAAAAAAAAGATAAAAGGAAAGAAAAAGTTCTCAAATATTTCCTTTTCTCTCCCATAATTATTAAATCAATTGTTACAATAATAGGGCTCCCCCCCCCCACAAAATATTGCTTCTATAACAATAAAACGGTGAGAAGTTAAGATTCGTTGTGGGAGAAAAGTGCAACCTTACTTCCAGCAGATATGTGTACGTGCTGCGTGTGGAATATCTTTTATGAGTTCTCCTACGGTTCCTCTAAAACACTTCTAGCTATATTGCGTATGTACTAATTAGCTGGGTATTTTTACGGAGCGTCATAGATCTTTCGCTAGGCTCATAGAGTATGTAATCCTAAACTGCTCATCCTACAATGCTTTACCTTTTAATATCATGGGGCAAGTTTCAGGTAGTATCCCAGGATTTTACAGGAAATTTTTAAAAATCCAAAAATGAATTCGTCTCTTTATTTAAAATTATTTACTAAAGACATTCATTGTTTTAATAACACAGACATTGCAAAAATTTAGAAATTGTTTCTTGTTTCCTTGGTTCATTTTAACAGACTTTCTACTCCCCTGGTCAAAGCTCTATATTCTTTCAGCACTTCATATTTTAAAATAGCCCACTTTCTTTGCACTATTTTTTAAGCATTCAACATATCAGATTATATATTAAAGACAGGAAGATACGAAACATAAAGGAAGAGAAATAGAACAGAATCACGTCTGCAAACATCTTCTGAGTTCTCAGTGTGTTAGCTAACTCGAATAAAACCAACAGACTGACTCAAATTTATTAATATACACATAATAAGTGTACCTGGGCCAAAAGGTTGAAAATGGGTCAATATTAACTACATGCTTCAAAAACACATGTTGTATTTCAAAGACAGCAAAGTTCCATGGGTAAAAGTATATATATATATATATAGTTAAATTTTAGATAGAAATAAAAACTGTATAACATGGTATATAAAAATGTAAAAATTAAGAAAGACAAAATAATTTTAAAAGAACTGTAATACTAAACCATTTAATAGATAGGAGATTCTTTACAATGCCGCTCCTAATATGGCTTGTGTTCTGTAGCATAAATTTGGTTTCTATTTCTTTACATTTGTTTTTACAGGCTGTCTGTCTATAGTGTGGCTTGTGATCTCTGATGTTAAAAGAAACAAAGGAGGAAAACTTGCCAAGACATTGAGGTTTCAAAGAAAGGAAGAAAGAAAAAAAAACACAAATATCTACTGTACATGCGCACTCCAATTATTTTCTAGATTTTTTTCAACTATACTTTCTGTGTTGCAGATTTATTTAATAAACAAATGCATCTTCTGGGCCCATAATACACAAACGCATGCTACTGTTAATTCATTTACAGAATGCGCCATGATGGCCCCTGAGCAAAAGAGCAATCTTGTTATAATGAATGTGTACTATTCTTAATAAGCACACTGTAGCAACGACCCACACTGCACACAAAAGCAAACCCAAACCATTTGGTTTGTTCCCAGAGCTCGGACACCAGCACCACTATTAAATAGCTGTGCGCTGGGAGAGCAATCCAGTATTGGCATGCAAATGAGCGCACGAAGAGGCCAGATGCTGCTCTTTAGAAAGGAAAAGTGCCTCAGCTCAAATTTGGGGGGAGAAAGAACCTGTGAATGTGAGAAGCACAGGGCAGTTTTGCGAACGCAAGCCATTGTATTTCTGACAGGGGTGGCCCTGCCAGTGGGATGTGCCTAGGGAAGATGAATAGATAGAACTTCTTGCAAACAGGTGAACGCTGAGGCGCTCCATATGACCATGGGTCTGCTAGGGGTTAGCCGTGTTTTTGCTGGTTGCTTTTTGAATTTGTTTACTTTGAATTTTATGTCTTCTTTTTTTTCATTCCTTTCCTCCTCTTTCTTCTCCTCTTCTCCTTCTTTTCTGGTACAAATTGGTATCTCTTGTATTTGACAACCTAAAAGATTTCATCTCCTTTGCGTTTAAAACAGAAGGCATCATTATTCATAGTATTTGAGTGATTCTCACTTGTCGTTTCAAATAAAACATTAGGTTATTAAAAATAATGTAAATCTGTCTGAGCTAGCTCACTATGCATGATATTCACATATGTTTGAAGAAGATCTGCTTGGGTTTTCCTACATTGGGGTGGGCATGTGACCTGTGAGAGACAGCCTGAATGATAGAGTCGGAGGAAGAGTCACTACTGGGGAGACTGAAATGATCCTGCAACAACATTGGTTAGCTGTGTCACCAGCAAAGCCAGAACATTGAGGTTTTTTTCTCTTGGCTCATTTTTCATGTCCATTTCTTCTTCACATTTAGAGAGTCATTGATACGTTTGATTTCATCAAGATAGTTGGTGATGATAAAAATCGAAGTCATGGAGGATGTGTTTTAAGAAAATGGAGCAAGGTCACCCACACATGGTAGAATTCTCGTGATTGCTGTGACACAGTAATCAAAGATAGAAACAATCCCTATATAATGGTAGCATTTTGAGACAAGGAATTTCTCTATCCTTGTTTTAAGCAAATCATGTAATAAGAGCTTTCCCTATGTCTCAATTCTGTAAACATTTACTGAACACCTACTTATAGTCTAGATGCTACACTAAGTCCTCGGAAGAATTGATTTTCACTGCAAATAAAATGGTGCAAGGTATCGCCCAAATTTAAACACTGGACCTCTTGATCATGAAATACTAATTACAGACCTTACAATAAATACATCTTCTATACAGAAATATTTTAGCAAGAATAAAAATCAATATAAATATATCTGATGAGATTATTTATTTTTCTTGCCTTGTTATTGCACTGTCTCTTAATTTCTGAGGACCTCCATCCCACCATGCCGTTGATTCACAACGTTTATCTAATCATTGTGTAAATAGTTATTGAGTAATGTATTATTGTGCTAGAGGTGCTGTAGGAAAGTATCACAAGTGGAGTGGTTAAAAATAACAGAAATTTATTCTCTCACAGTTCCGGAGGCTAGAAACTCAAAATCAATGCATTGGCAGGGCTCTGCCCGCCCGCCACCTCACCCCCACCTCCACACATCTAAAGAAATACACCGCTAGTCTCTTCCAGCACCTCTCAATAGTCCCAGACATTCCTTCACATGTGGCAACAGTGGTCCAATCTCTGCCTCCATCTTCACGAGGCTGTCTGCTTTCTGTGTCTGTGTCTCTTCTCTTTTTATAAAGACACCAGTCATATTGGATTAGGGCATGCCCTCATTTAGCATGATTTCATCTTAAACTGATTATATGTGCAAAGACACAATTTCCAAATACGGTCATGTCCACAAATACCCAGGGTTAGGACTCTAATGGCCTTCAGGAGAACACAATTCAACTCGTAACAAGCGCTTACTCAGCATCAGGCACTCGCGTTCAGGAACTTCATCATTTTTGCAAGAAAAAAAGTCTAGAATTTCCTTGTGGAATTCACTGCAAGAATCATGATAAATTTATCTGTACATTTGGTAAATTAAATGAAAATTGCTGAAAATATGCTTTATTTTTCATAAAGCTCTGCCTATGAGAACTGGGAAAAAATACTCTCAGGACTCCATACCCGAAATCACTGAGTTTCTTCTAATTAGTGAAGGCTTTTTTCAATATTGTAGATGCTATTAAGCATACAACTGGCTATATTGTGTCTTTGAGTTGGTCGCTAGCAAGTTTCAAACTAAATTGAGAACTAACAATGAATATTTAGAACTAACAATGACTAAGGATACAATAATCTAAAATACATATTTTATAGAGTGAACTTTAACCAGTTTAATCTTATTTTTCCTCCTTTTATTTCATTCTTCCCATATTTTTATCTTGTCAGTGCATTATTAAGAATAACATTTAATGAATAATTCTGGAGTAAAACAATTTTAAAAAATTCTAATTACTTAGGATAAACCCAAATTAATTTATTTTTTCCCTAAAACAAAAATAATTTAAAAGATGAAATAGACTGTGAAAAATAAATTATTTTAATACTAAACTGTTTGTTCTCAAATAATGGGAATAATCAAATAAAAACCACATAATGACTTTTGGGACATTTGTTTAAAGCTAAGCTGAATCCTGACATACTCCTAAAGCTTGCAGCAATTAAAGCAGTGAAGTATTTGAAAAACTTCTGCGTGCCCCAAAATTAATGAAAAAGAGAAAAACCAAGAGATTAACATGATTTCTTTGGCTTAAGATATCAGAAGGAACAGACATTGGATGCTCAGAGTCCACTTAATATCAGTTGGTAAAGAGTATTCAAAATACAATGAGAAGAATTAACAACCCAATGTGACCAACACCAAGAAGATATACACTCTCAGCTCTCCATTACTAGGCCTGTTCACATTCTGACATATTGTCAAGGACCTGAAACAAGAATCCCAGTACTTGGTAGAGACTTGGCTCTGAGAATGATGTTTTCTTTCATCCAAGTCTCAACTCCTAAGATCAATCATTCTACAGATGGCTTATTTTTAACAAATAAAAGGGGTGGGGGGGGCATTCTCTTCATTCTTCTTCTCTTCTTGGACCCACTGACAGTGTTCTAAAATTTATAACAATTTCAAAGGACAGCCATTTAGGGATGATTTGGATATCCAGTGGTGCTATGATAGCACTGGGTAGACACCACCACTTCTTTCCACAATCACATTGAGTAGCACAGTCACAACACGTAGGATTTTGATAAGCACACTATATTTTATCTTAATGATTCAGAAAATAAGCAACAGAAGCTTAGCAAGAAAAAATTATTTACCCAATGGCATGTACCACATCTGTGGCACAACCGGAATTACAAATCACTAGTCTCAAGGTCACATTCACAATCAGAGTGACATCACAATTAGAGGGAGATAGAGATAGATGCCCATCAAAGAGTCTGGAAGTGAAGGACATCATTACCTAAGCATGCATTTCTAGCCATATGCGGTTTGTTTATTTCTTCCACAATCTTTAGACATCCAGTTTCTAAATCCAGTCACTAAAAGGTATAAGATGACCCCATAGCATTTTAGGCAGTAATTGTGAATGTGCTTCCAGAGTCACATAAATTTAAGGCCACATTTAGGTATTTTTACCTTAACTATTTTCATGACAACAATTTTCTCTTACCTTTGCCTAAGAAGCATGGGGTAGGTGCCGGGGGTGGCTGGTAGAAAGTATCCGATCAACACTCTGCAAACCTGTTTACCATAAAGTGCTACACTTTGATTCTTAGGTTTTCTTTCAAACACATGTACTCAATTTAGTAGATGAGATCATTATTCCTCACTCTCTCCCCCAGTGGATGACTATCTACTACAATAAACTGAATGATCTCTCTGTAATTTCTGGCTTTACCAATGGCATGTTTAGTGATATTAGCCAAATCACTCACCTTTGTCACAGACAAGGTTCTTTAGTAAACGGGAAGTTATTAGTTTTATGAGATTATTTTCAGGCAACATTGAAGTCTACACTTGAAAGTTTCTATGGACATAGGAAAGTATTATCATTCTTACTGTAGTTGCTTATGACTAATACAACTGCAGAACTTAAGGGTTTAACATCTCCTCGTGAATTTTACTGTGGCCTCCAGACCTGAGATTTAATTTTAAAAGAATTAAATTTCCAGTACGTTTTACAAGGGTGACTGAGAATGTGTGCTGACAGACTGTTGTCTTCAGAGGCAATATCCAGACACACAAGACAATGCCACAGCCTGAACAGGGTGACCCTTTCCCATTCATCTTAATGGAGTGTTAAACTTGAAGCCTAATTAGGTCCACTTAAACACCAACATTATTATACTTTTCTCTGCTTATCTTCATACCAGAAACAATCAACTAATGCACTCATTTAATCTGGGTGCGTGCAGAGATCCCATCCAGACACCCTGTCATTTTGATAGCCTGCTTTGCAGTAACAAAAAATACAAGTTTTAAACTTGCACTTTGGTTGTTTTTAATTATCCACAAAATTAGATTACTTTCTATTACCTTGAAAACTTAGAGATGAGACTGTGTGCATACACACACACACACACACACATGCACACACATACTATGATGTTTGTAAAACAGAAGGGCCTGCTCAGCATTCTCATAATGAGAGACTGATATCAAACTTGCTCCCAGGATAACAAGCTAATATGTGTTAAATGAAACATCCCATTCCCGTCTCTTAGGGAGACTCCCAGATTTCTGGTTTCTACTCCATGTACATACCCAAGCTTTCTGTGCTGCCTTTTTGAGTCATCATTCCTGCAGAGAATCCGTTTAAATTTTTAATTCCTACAACAAACCTTGAACAAAACAGAATTGAAAATATATAATTTGCACTTGACTACTCTGTCCCCAGTGGGATCCAGATCTAGGCTGTTAATGCAAAGTCCTTGGCTACCTTATAAAATATCTCGTAAAACTGTATTTATTTTCTCACGGCTCTAAGGAGATTAGTCTGTTTTCCTTCAGTAGTCTCTGTGCCAAGATGGCATATGAGAAAATTTCTGGAAGTTCATCAGCCAGGCTTGTGAATAAAGATACTAGTGATTGCCCTCAAGATGAGACAATTATCTCCCTCCTCTGCTGAAATTATTCTATCCCGTGTGCCCCAAGCATGTGAAGATCTGATATATAAGTCTTGTAGAAGCGCTTTCCTGAGTTGTCTGTAATAAACATCACTAAGGTCCTTTTTGTTTTTCTAGTGCTTTCTAGAAACACAGAAGACATGTTTCCTAGCCCCTTTTGCAGTTGAATAGAACTGTGACTAGTTCTGGCCAACAGATTGGGACCTGGAGGTGAGCTTAAAGAGGAAGTACTTAAGGGCTGATGCATAATTTACAGCACTCTCTTCCTTTTCTGAGACAAACTCTGAACCCATGAGCTGAGTAAATAGGGGGGGAAATGCCATGAAATGAAGGCAGCCCAGAATGCTGGGTCCCTATATGGAACTCATGGAGAGATGTCCGAGCCAGCAGGTTTGCACTACAGGAAATTTTCTGTTTCAGTTAACCACCATCTTGGTGGTGATATTAGAACATCAGCATGCTTACATGGTCAAATGCACCATTTCAAAATTCATTTCTAAACAAAATCTCGTTAGATGGACACTCATCTATTAATTGTCCTCACTGACTTCTTTTAACTTCAAATACAAGAGGATGAATAAATTAAGACATGGACATCACGCTAGGCAATGGGATGATTTGGTCTTATTTCTCATCATTGACTGCCTTGTATCTTTTTCTCTGATCTTAAAAGAAGTAAATTAAGTCCACCAAGGGAAAGACTTGGAAGATCATCATGGCTCACAACTTTTGGGACATTTTCCAGAGAAAGAATTAATATTCAAAGGTAATCTGAGTCAAAGGGGGAAATACTCATGCGAAACCCCAAAATTTGGGTTTGCATTTTCCAAGTACACATTTAGCCTGATAAAGATATGGAAAGTACTATCCAGGGTCCTTGAGACAGCATAGGAAAAAACAAGTTGTCAATAACCTTGAAGAGGAGGTTACACTCATAAAGAATGTCAATTATATCTGAACTAGGCACTATTTTTGTTGAGGATTTTAGGTTGTACTTGCAAATATTCAACATATACACATATCCAGGGCTAGGGAGGAAACTCAGGAATTACTGAGCCATAGCTTCAGCTTGTAAGCATTCAAATATTTAAAACAGTTGCTCTGACAACACTGAAAGACAAAGAACTAATGTGTTCATTGACAAAGATGTGTTTATTGTGTTTACATTCAAATAAATCACATGGTCCTAAACGGGTGCAGAGGTAGAATTTTCTTACTTACAGACTTATAGTTATGCAAGTTCCCTACCAATCCCTAGATACCAATGAGCATCAGTAAGGACTTAAAAAAAAAAGGAAACTTTAAGGACAGTCGGTAAAGAAAAGAACATGTTAGATTGCCTGGGCTACAAAACAAGACTCTGCTCCCAAGCACCCCCCACCACCACCACCACCAAAGACTATGTAAGATGGAGATAAAAGACCAGTATGTGGGAAAGAAATGGACAAGCCACACAGTGAATCCTGTGACCTACATAACAGAAAGGATCGATCTACTAAGCTAGTACAGAAATTGCGAGCCATATGCATAGTGAAAGGCATTCCCACATGGAAGTCATTTGGGAATGGAAAAGTAAGTCTCCAATGTACCAGCTCTGTGACCATAGACAAGTCAGTCTTCCAATCGGTAAAATGGGAAAATACTTCCCTCACAAGATTGGAGGATTACGATTTAAACACAATTATTCATGTAGTGTCCTATTGTAGGCACGGACCATGTTTTAATAATATTAACTATGACAAGATTCCATGCCGTGCTTACTTAACTGATGTTAATTAAACCATATGCACACAGAACGTAATAATGACACCGCAGAGAAGCCCTCTTAATGACTGTGTTTCTGAGTGAGTGGAGGGGTAGAAGTCTGACATTTCTTCAAATGGACTCAATTTCTAAACGGTTTTGATAGTGTGGGCATTTTCCAGGGCCATATGTGAGTGATATAACAGAAATTTAGCATAATTTTCACAATCTGGAATTTTACCCCTGAGTGTTGGGTTTAGAATCTGAACACAGCGTGAGATGTAATTCTACTGCAGCGAGGGATCCTTGCATTGCAATTTAAAAAGCATCACTCACAATGTTGTAGGCGCATTTTTTTCCTGCCATGAAGAGCAATACAGTTTCCCAGAGTCCAGCAAGAAGATTAGCAGACAACCTGAACTCAAATTTTAGCTTAGCTTTACCACTTATTAACCCTGACACACAATTTTAACTTTCATTTTCTGATCAGCAAAATTAGGACAACATCATACAATTGAAATGAGAGTTAGCACAAATAGCATGCACTGTGCCTGCTATAATGCAAACTCAATATTATGAATTCTTCCCAATCCTAAATTCCCTGTATCTCCAATGTAAAATTGTAACCATTTCTCTCTTTGCCTCTCTCTCTCTAGATTATGAGGTTCTTGAAGGCTAGAACATTTCTCTTCCTTTCTTCCATTCTTTCTTTTTTCTGTGTTTTTTCTTTCTTATACTGAGAATTGAACTCTATCTCTGAGCTACATCTTCAACCCTTCTTTACTTTGAAACAGAATCTCACCAAGCTGCCCAAATCTGTGATCTTTCTGCCTCAGCCTTCCAAGTAGCCAATGTTACAGACATGTGCCTTAGTGCCTGGTTGCTAGAATCTTTTATATGTTGAACGCTAACTATCTGACAGGTAATTTGACTATAACAGAAAAAGAAATCAAGAATGATCATTATCTGAGCACAAGTGAAATAAGACTGTATCATTCCCCCCGGAAGCCTGAAAGCCTCACGTAAAAGCACAGTCACAACTTAACATGTTTCTTCTCTGATTTTCTACAGGTATCCACTTCCATCATTTTCCCCATTCTTATTAACATGTATATGTGATACATTAAAGTTGTGGATTTTGTGCATGCATGTGTACCAGCAACATCACACTCCCTTCCTCGTCTCCATTCTCACTCTCCAGTCCCCTCCCTCTTCCTCCTTGACTCCCAACACCTCACTTATTTGGCTGTATCATTTACTTACACTCTGGGTTTCTTATTCTAGAAAAACCATACGATGTTTAATCCTGTGAATCTGATTCACTTAATTAAATCTGATGTTATAGCTAAATCACAGAAGATGCCAAAATTTCTACCAATGGATTAAAAAATGAGGTAAATATATACAGTGGAGTACTATTCTGCCATAAAGACAGACAGAGATGAGCCATTTGTAAATAAGTGGATGTAATTTGAGTCCATTTTCATCATTGTGATATTGCTTTGGTCAACATCACAACTGACTTCAATGCCAAATCTGACACTTCCCCTTCCTATCATAGTTCTCTGCATCATTAGGCATAGCTGATTGCTCTTCTTGAAATATTTTCTTCTTTTGTCTTCCGAGACCCCATGGCTCTGCCTCATTCCCCCTTCTTTGTTTGTTCTTCTTATGACGGGCTTCTGCGTTGTGCAGCGCCATCTCATTCCTGATGGAATCTCATTCTATTAGTACCCTTCTACTAGCGAGTTCATTAACTCATCATTTGAATAGGGAGTCCATCCCATGCTAATGAGTCCCAGATCTTTATCTCTGCCCCTGACTATTCCCCCAAATCCAGATTCAGCCATTACTTGATGTTTCCAAGTGTGTGTCAAATAAGACTTTCAAATGTATACACACACAAAAAAAAATAACATTTGGCTCCCTCTCTCTACTGCAGTCAACTTTAGCCTCAGGCTCTTCATCTTACATATAACACTATTATTTATGGAAGTCAAGATTGTGTTTTTACACATGGCTTCTCAAACTTTAATGTGTGTATGAAACACCTGTTGATCTTCTAATCCAATAGATCTAAGGAATAGCATATGATTTTGCATTCACATTATTGAACAGTAAGAACTTGGGATATAGTTATCTGTGCCTCTCTTTCTCTAATATGCACACACACATAGACACACACACACACACACACACACACGCAAATAGTTGGCAGTGCTTACTCAACCACACCTCTTCAGAATCTAAGTTTTCTCCAACTCACAACATCTGGTCAAAGTCGCCACTTTCTTTCTTCTGTGCCAATGTAATAAACTCACAGTGAGTCCTCTGCTTTAACCTTTTTGCTTTTCTTTAACAAGCAGTGGAATTTATCTCTTCTCTAAAGAAACCAGCCAGTTTCTTTAAAGAAGAAGGAGAAGGAGGAAGAAGAGGAAGAGGATGAGGGGAAGGGGCAGGGGGAGGAGGAACAGGAGGAGAAGGGAAGAAAAAAGAAGGAAAGAAAGAAAGAATAAGGGAGGAATGAAGGAAGGAAAGAAGAAAGGAAGGAAGGAAGGAAGGAAAGAAGGAAGGAAGGAAGGAAAGAAGGAAGGAAGGAAAGGCCCATCTGAACATGAATTTAATTTCCATGACTCTCCACCTATCACTCCCAAAAGGTTTTCTAGATTCCATGGCCACATATTTGGTGGAGAAAAGGAAGAGAACTTCATTCACAATAATTGAAACATAAAGCTTGATTCAGTTATTCATAAAAATACAAATGTGGAAATAGGGTGGTTGCAGTGGGTCATAAGGTATAGTTCTAGCAATATGATATCTCTTGGAAACGTGTTAGAAATGCAAAATCTTAAGCCCTACACAAAATTTTGGAACAGAAGCCTGTGGGTGAGTCCAAACAATTTGTGTTTCAAAGGCTCTCCAGGTGATCTTAATGTATGCTTACATTTGAGAAATACTCATACGTGCCTTCATGGCTTTGCAGTACTCAGGAAAGTTGTCAACTTTAGGAATATTTAGTCTGGGCATTTAAAAATGTCCAATGAGTCACTCAGAGATGTTAAAGTTGCACACTACCCAACATCCCAGATATTTTGGAATGTTTTGATTGACCTATGTATATCCAGGAAAGAAAACTAACACTTTCACTTAACTTCATTTTACTTTTCTATCAATCACATCTGTTCCATCAAAATATAGCTTAACACCACTAGTTCCACTGGGTTTTTGCTGGCCAGAGATAGAGATAACACCTGAATTATAAACTAAACATGCTGGATAAACATGCACACACACACACACACACACACACACACACACACACAAGACAGAGACATAGAATCTATTCAGTTGTTTAAAAATTCCAAACATGCGGTCATATCTAATCTATGATGTATATTTCACCCAGCTGTTCAATGAACAAACCAACAATGTGTCTTCAAGGCAGGCAGATTTCATGTAAGCTGCACAACTGTGGCATCTACCTGTTTTCAGTTTTGATCCCAGAAATATTTCTATGTCAGCTACATCTACTTTCAAGATGAAAGCTGATATGACTTAGGGGTGAGTGAATTGGAGAAAAGAAATTCAGCACTTCTGTATGTAATTTGGTGTTGGTTGTTAGAATGCAAGTGCTTGGGTTTAGATCTAGAAAGCCTCCCAAAGCCTCATGTTGAGAAGTGGGACTTTTGGAAAGATGATTAGATCCTGGGAGGTCTGTATTCATTCATGCATTAATCCATTACTGACTTCATGTGCAGGTCAAAGATGGGGTCTATTGGAGTGATGGTTTATAGGGACTACTGGAGTGATGAGCCACTGGGGCCTGGCCTGAAAAGTTCTCTGTTTTTGTTTTTTGTTTCTTTGAGACAGTGTTTTTCTGTGCAGTCCAGGCTAGTGAACTCACTCTATAGCCCAGGGTGGCCTTGAACTCACTGTAAGTCTCCTGTCTCAGACCATGGAGTGTGTCCTTGTCCCCAGACCCTTCCTTTCCTCTGTGTTTTCCTAGCTGCTGTAAGGTGAAAAGTTTTCCTCCACTGGAACCTTCTACCCATTTCTCCCTTGGAGACAGCCAAGCATTTGACTAAAACCCGGATCCAAAAATGTCTGTCCTCTTTTAAAGAACAGGTGGCAATCCCACTAATACATCAAGGAACTGCTGTAGATCTGTTTTATCTTCAAATTTAAAACAAAAGCAAGTTTTGTGCATTGTCTTGTAGGCCAAAGTTTCTGGGAGCTGTTCTAGTTGCGTGTGGAGAACCAAGTGCTCTTTTCTACATCCTACCTCAAATATAGTTGTTGCTTCTTATTAAATTTTTTTCTAGTTGTCAAAAAAAAGAAAACATTAGTAATATGATTAAAGTCATAAATTAAGGGTATTCGCTCAATAAGTTCAGATTAAAGAAAAGTGAAGAGGACATTTCAGGATATTAGAATAAACTACTTGGTCACTCCTCTTGGTGACATTTGGGGATTGTGCAATCAAGAAAAACATGTTAGTGAAGAATGACAACAATGCTGTTCAGTTGTTACTTAGGTTCCTCTAACATGTTTTAGGATGATAGTCATTCTTACATGGATTTTGTTTTTTATGGATCAGATTATGTTCCTTATGTTGAAAAAAACTAAATTCATAGAAATAATAAACATGTTTCTCAATGTCAATATTAAAATATCCTACCATATTTAAGTATTGTATAATTGTAATATCATTGTATAATTATATCAAACTTGGTTAACAAAGCACCTGCATATGGCACTTTGCTAATTTTAATAATCATTATGAATTTATGAAGAGTACAAAGATTACTCTCCTTATTTAAAATGTTAACATTTAGGAGTGGCAGATGTTTAGTGACTTATTCAAGATCACAGAAGTAATGTGCAGAACTGAAATGAACTCCAGGTCTGCCACAATTTCTATTCGACAAAACACACTTAACTACAATTCCCAGAAAGCTTAGGTGGTAGAAGTAATACATTGCTCAGAGTAATACCCACTCTGTCCTGATTTACCTTTTCTTTTCTTTAACCCATAATGACAAATGACTGCTTTAAAAACGATATACACTGACTGATATGAGAAATTATCTTTTAAAGACTCAGGCCCATTCCCACGCATTTTACAGTGTTTCTTATCACACTAATGTAAAATGTTGGGGATAGCAACAGCCAAGAAGCAAGGAAAGGACATTCATTAAGCAAAGGCACAGCACATATTGATTTTTCTTTCCACTGTAGAGACAGGTAATACAATTTCATTGCCTACCAATATTAAAATAGGACTTAATGGAGTTCTAGTTTATGATTTGGCCATTGTGTCAGACTTCCTTTTCAGCAATCCCTTCTCCATATCAGACTCCACCCCAGAGCACCGGCTCACCAGATAGTGAGATCTAAACATTTAGGCCAAAACGCTGTCATCTTGCAGAACATGAGACAAAGTACAAGAAAGGACGCAGTGTGAGAGGCCACTCTCTACCTGTCATTTAGCTACAGAAACCATAGCTGAAGAGCATGGGAGATAAACACGCACGGGGCTTGTCCTGTGGTAGTACAATGTCACCCCAGATGATGTGTGTAACAATCTTAAGGTCATAGTAAGTTGAGAATTTATTAGCTGTGGTAGGGTTTCTTCCAGGCAAAAAACAGCCTCCAAAAAGTCAGAAAATTTTAGATGTGTTTTTCACATTTTACACTTATTTCTTTAAAATCAGTGGTAAATATTACCGGGGAAAAAATTCTCCATGGATGTCTCACTTTCTGCATATCTTGCAAGCAACCAGACTCCCTCACAGCTTAGGTCCAGACTGCATGTGCACTTATAAAATAAACAATTGTGGAAGATAAAGTCTCCCTCTAAAGTAACAGGACAGCATGGTTTATGGTCCTATGGGAAACTCTCAGGTTTCTGAGTCAACAATTTCTGTCCCAGGACAAAACTTGCTGCATACACAGAGATCCTGTGCACACCCAGGAAGAACAGCAGTTCAGAGGACCAGAGGAGCCATTCTGCTTATTGTTATAATAAAGTTTTTTTGTCTCCAACATGTCTCTCTTGATGACCTATTCTTTAAATAACCAGGTAAAAATAACAGTGTAACAGACCTGTGATTACTCACATTTAATTTGTCTAAGCGAATTTGCCAAAATTACAGATTTGTGGTGGTAATCACCCTTCCCAATGTAGTACTGTCTTTTACTGTCATATTTTCTGTTGCCAGTTTGGTGAGCTGGTCTTCAATGTCCCTGGCCTAAAGAAGAAAAAACAAGATTTTTTAAAAGCATTTACATCAATTTTTGTACAACATTGAAAAGGATACAAATTACCAATACAAACTAGGTTAAAATAAATTTCATCCAGAAATGACTGACAGCACTTTATTCCTAGGTTCACATGTATTTCCAGGAGTTCCCGAGGGGTATTTCATAAGTATTCTGCTCCTACCGTGTTCTTCCCTGTGCTAACCTTTACCTAGATGATTCTTGCCACTTGAATTTTAATGCCTCCAGCTTTCTCGATGCAAATGGTTTTTCATTGGGGTGGTCTTCATGCCATGAGACACAAAGAAAAAACGCAATAACCATAATCTAATGCCAAGTGCCAGGGAACGCATTTCCTGGGGCTTTCGTAGTGCAGTGGCCACTCTTGCTTTTCACCTTGAGAGTCACTGTTGTTTCTGTCTAATGTCTGTGGAGGAGGGGACCTGCATGGTCTCCATTATGATATGTCTGCACAGCACAGTTATTTCTAGACTTACCCGGGACTAGATTTAAATATGAGCTACCACGCAGAATTTCTCCCTGTCCTCTTAAGTGGCTCATGGGACAGCTTATCCATTGAGCTTTCTTCATTCCATTCTTACTCGGATTTCTTGAATCCATTTCACAAAGACTATGGTAGGAAAACTACCCAAGTTAGTCAGACATGCCTGGACCCCCAGAATCAAACACAGTAGGAACATTGGCATGGTTCATTTTCCTACCTTCTTCAAGTTTGGCTCAAAAAAGTCACCTAGGCAGAAAATAAAGAGTCCTATAGTCATGATTCACATGTGGTGAGTTCCCCTCACACAAAGTCCATTTTTACATGCCCATTAAGTCTGACTTTTAGTTCATGAATTTTGGCTGAAAAGGTAACTGTGAATAATGATACAAAGAAGGTAGACGCCAAAGGAAGGACCACCATATACTGAACCAATATTAATAAATACAGCACTTGATGACAAAAGATGTTTAAATAATAAGATACATTCAGATGATGATGCAAGATAATTTGAATGTGATCATAAGATCTGGCATTTCATGAACTCTGATTGGAGTCACATACTACTTTAACTCCTCTACAAAATAGGTATTCTTAAAATACAGTAAAGATAAGAAAACTAAAGTATAATAACTATTTTAATAGTCAGCGACAGTATGAGATTTGTTATTGTAGTTTCTGCTTCCAGAATTTCTGCTTTTAAATATTATGTTCCATTAAAAATAGTTGCAAATGATCATCACAAATTATCCTATACTTTCCTTCTGATCAAAGTGATAAATTACATTCAGGTAGTTTAGCATTAGAAATAGCAATCATTGTTCAGATAATTAAGCCTGCTGAAAGTTTATAGTGTATTTTGACTTAGATACTGACAAAAACTTGAAGTATTTATACTTTAAGCCAATTGAACTCAAGTCACAACTCTCTCTCTCTCTCTCTCTCTCTCTCTCTCTCTCTCTCTCTCTATATATATATATATATATATATATATATATATGATTCTTTTTAAAACTAAAACTTACACAAAATATGAAACCAGAGGCTAGAACTAATTCCATAATAAAGTATTATAGCAATGACAAACAGGCCCACGAAGGAACTTGACAGTTTACAAACTCACTCGAAATTAAAAATCAGGGACTTTCTTGACAACTCTCCCTAGTGGTTCTGGTAGAATACTGACTACACTGATTAACTAACATGCTGGCTTTGAACAAACTCACCTTGAATTCAACCAAGTGTGAAAATTACCAAACTTCTAGGCCAAAAGAAACTCAGTTTGTACCCAAGAACAGAAGCAAAGCAAACTGGGTTACACAGACTTTGAGATTATAACTTAAAATACTTGGTTTCATGTTGTCTAAAAAAAATTTCTAGGTTAAAAAAAAAAGTCCCTCAAGAGAACTCTAATATATGCAAAACAGAAAGCGGAAGAGTTTTACAAGCTATTTCTTATATGAAACACAGCAAAATCAAGAGTTTCCATTCAATTTTAAAGAAGGAAGCATTTCTAGAAAAAGAAATCACATAAAAGTAAGGCTATTTGTGAGCTGGGCCCAGTGGTGCAGTCCTCTAAGCCCAGGACTCCTGGAGGCTGGGGCAAGAGAAACACAAGTTTGAGCTCATTCTGAATAACATAATGACTTAGCAAGACCATGTTTCAAAATCAAAAATAAAAAGTAGGCTGGGGATGGAGTTCCTTGTAAAGGCCTTGGGTTTAATTCCTAATATCAAAAAAAAAAAAAAAAGGCAAGGCTAATTACAACCTTATATCTTAAAGACAAGGCTCTTATTTCGTCATAAATACGTTTTGAATCTCACTATTGAAAACTATTTCAAAAGAGCCAGTCAAAGAGTTATCAAATTATAGCAGACTATTTTAAGGAATCTGTATGTAGACTTGGAATATTAGTAGATACACAAATAGATAGATGCTAGATACAGACACTTCTAGTCCTCGGATACGCTCTGTAAAAAATTCTGCAAACTTTGGAATTTTGTTAACATACAATACCTTTGAGTTAAGAAATAAATTATGTTTCTAAAATGATGTTCTTTCCCCTGAGGTATTTTTTGGAAGTTAGCTAACACAATCAGATAGTTAGGATGATTTCAGCTGCCCGCCAAAACATCACTCACGACTATTAAAATATGCTGAAAAACACCGTTATATCAATGGGAGAAAGGTCACGATTGTTCATATTTCTGAAATTCTTTCTGATTTGGGTCAACTCATTGGGCAAGATTTTAGTGGGAAATGGCTTTAAGAATATTTTAAGTGGAAGAAGAACAGAACTAAAATCTCCAAATGCAGACATACTAGAAAACCATAGAATCAAGCTTTTCTTAGTAAATAATGCCAGAGACCACATTCAAAATAAAATAGGGAGATTCAAAAAAAACCCTCCATCTGTGAAATTCCAGTGTTTGTTAATTTTACATTGTTTCTTATAAATACAATAGTCCAAATAAAAAACAGTCACCCTCCACTTACAAAAAGTAAAATTATGGACTTTTTATTTCAGACACAGCAGTGTCAGGTTAAAAAAGGACAAAAAAAATGAGATTATTTTAAACATTTGTTTTGTATTTCTCCAAAATTACTCAGGAATATATGCGGTTTGAAGAAGCTGAAATAATTCCTAACATAAAAGACTTTGATTTTTTTTTTTTTTTGATCTTTAGACTCTTAGAACTTTAAACCAAACAGAATATGCCAACCCTTAGAAGACCCTTTCTTCTGGAGCTGATGGTGCATTCTCTTTTCTTCTATCTCCTTTTGGACCAGAACCAGGCAGTTTGGTGCACAGGTATTGAATCCTGCGTTCAGACATGAGCCTCACCTTTTGGTATTTCATGTTTCTTCTACTTTTCCAACTATGCTGAGCTAAGAAGCTAGATATATTTGACACATTTCACTAGAAAACACACCTTATATAGAGTGAGAATACTCTATTGCTTATTCCAAAATGATCCAAAATATTTGTTTTCAATCAAAATGGTGAGATATCCACACTTTAATAGACCTGTTGCTTATTAATATGGTTGAGTCTAAGGAGATAATTGTTAAATAAATTTAGCAAGGAGGCTAACAAGTACAATGGTAACATACATGTTTGTCCAATAGCTTTTGAGCATTGTTTTCATAAAAGAAAACCTTCCTCAGAACCCCATCAAATGAGATTGAAGCCTTTCTGGTGGAAGTAGATGGAGACATTGAAGCGTTAAGTGGGACACAGAAGGTAGGACACAGCGGCTCAGAGGAACTGAAGTCCAGCGACAAGACTCCACCCACTTGCTGACAATGACCACGGGGATTTTCAGCCTCCTTCTAGAACTGCTTCAAGGCTATTGGTTTAGACTATCATGCAATGTATACTGATAAAGAGAAAATTTCTCCTTCTCTTTTCTGGTAATCCAATGTCCTAAACTGAATCTTATATTTTCAAAACAATGTTTTTTTATATAAATATGTGTTAAGTAAATGAATTGCCCATGCAAATCAATGAATACTTGTAATGAAACTGAATACAATCTCTATTATGGAAACAATGTCGTAATTGACTTGAATGTGATACAAAATCTATAATTAACTTAGAGAAATAAAACAAGCGGGAGTATCAACTAAGACTAAATACCAACTACTAAATTTTATTTGTGTTTTTGTTGTTATTATTTTGTAGTTTTTGGGTTTTCCCTCTTTTGGGGATAAGGTTTCGCTCTGATGCCCAGGCTGGTCTCAAATTCATAGAATCACATGATTCCTCCACCTCAACCTCCCTGGTAGATGGGACTTCAGGTGCACAACACTACTGTGTCCTATTTGAATTGTTTTAAGGTTATTTCACGAAGTAAATTTTTTACACGTAGTAAAGAACAAGTTCCAGGACATATGTGTGTTTCCGTTTGCCTTAAATAAATACTTCCCTCTGTTGGTACTAAGCTTATCTTGTCATCCCACACTCTTCCTTTGAGAACAATTCTTTGCTCATCTTCCCTATGAATTTAGTCTCTACAGTCAGTCCATCAGTCCATCAAAATGTTTCCCTTCCCCTGACCCAGCCCTTGGTAGATTCTCCAGACCTAAAATATGAAGGTTTTTGAAATGACAAGATGGAGAAAGAATAATTCAAGCTGTTCTAGCCACCACAGGCCCGTAAGCAGACTCTCCATTAGGTTCTACAACACAGATCCTGCAGTTCTTCTGGAACTCTGAAACTTACTGTGTCCTGGTCTTTGGCCCCTTCTTTTATTCCCCAAGAGTACATTGCATATTTCCAATAAAACATTTATGTATGTTTTATTGTGTTTATTTGTATTCAATTTAATCAGAGTCTACTCTTACTCCAAGAACACTAAGAGACATTGGGACCGTACTGATTGGGAAAACGGTGATGGCAATTCATTTAACGACAGACCAAACAAGGCATGCCCTCATGTCATAGTGAAATCAATTCCAAAGTCACAATTCTTAACGATCACCGTAGTACTAGTTTTTTCGAAAACGACGCTTGTAACTTCCTAAGATCTCACTATGTACAATGTAAACATCACTCAATAACTAAGTTAGCAAAAGTTACACAAATTTTTAAGTCTTCTTTGAAAGACTAAGTCATTAAGGCTTCTATGAAAGGATGACCTGAAAGCAACAGAGCTATGAAATTTCCTGTAACAGTGGCAATTTATACATCTTTTTCAAGTACACATACCAACTGGGTTTTTTGGTTGGTTGGTGTCGTTTTCCCCTAGTCCTAAGGAAGCTCTGAAGGAGTTGCCACTGTGTCACTTCAGTATTTAAACTGAAGGCTAGAGTCATCCACTGGAATCAACCTGCGCTCTGTTGTGACCGTTCTTTCCTGCTTTGCAAGATCTCTTTTTGTGATGAAAATCAGTGTCCTTTTCTCTAATCACATTTTCCCTTTTCCGTTTTCCTTGTACCACTTAGAAAAAAGTGAGTTATAATTAGAATTTTAAAAATACCGTAAGGATAAATACAATGTATCCTGTTTTAATAAAAGGTCATTCTTTCAAGTCATCAAAGCCCTTTACAACAAATAGCTAATTGATGGTCACAGGCTCCTTTATAGGAATAAAACACGATGTCCAGTTTGTAGATGAAGAAATCAAAGAAAGATTCAATGGAATTTCAGCTGGCCATTTCAGATCTGGGAACAAGAAACTCAGACTGAATCTGTGTTGGAACTAAGTGTTTCAGAGTGGCAAATTAGCTCAGTTAGTTGTGTATTATTTTAATGTTGACCTAGAAATGTGTTTAATACATTTATAATGAAAATAAAGTGAAAGACATATTCAAATAGCAAAGAGTCAATCCTAAAACAAATAGCTATTACAGTGTCTTTCAGAGTAAGTTCTTTGGTCACTAGCTGATGACTCTGTGAAACTCCTAAATGTGACAAGTGTAATTTACTATACAATCACAGAGAACTTGAGGCAGTCTCCCCTGAAGTTCAAGGTATACATACTAATAAACCAATACTGCTGGTGATTATCCTAACAACAACATGTCACTCAATTAGAACAGAAACTTTCCTGCAGCATCACGACTATATTTTCTCAGTGTCCCAGAATGAGACAGGAAGCTTAAGTCTCATTAGATAATGCTGGCTTAGCATCTGATCACCCACTCTTTTGTATATTCAAAAAATAACTATTGGGTGCTTTCCATGTGCCAGATATTATGCTCTGCATCTCCCAAATGACTCATATATGAATTTCTAGAACTTATTATCCCAATTTAAGAGAAGAACCTAGGAGCCCAGGCAAATGTCTCTCAGTATAGAAACAGAGAACCTTTACCCAACATGTTTAGATGATATGGCTTCATGTACCTTAAATTATTTGGTGAAATGGGAGAATTTATCAGGCATGGCTAGTACACACAAGGGAAAATTCATCATTTATATCACAACAGAAAAAGCCCGGTGGAAGATTTTCCAACAACCATGGAACTTCTGATCTACAAGCAAAGTGGCAGAATATACAGAATTCTCACAGACAGGGGAAGCCTCTTCCCCGATGTAAACACAACAAACAAAAACAAACCACACTTTCAAGTGGGTAACAGAGCGGTAAAGCAACATCTCTCCTGCACTAGCCCTTCACTGGACTCTAACCAGTCTCTTTTGATCATACTGTACATAATCTTCTTCATGCCACATAATCTTCACCTGTCTCTTATGCAGTGAAATTTACCCCCATCCACTGTAAGAAAATTTTGAAATGCTCATCCACCCTTAGAAATACTGAAAGACCCATCTGACATGCTATTTATTTTATTTGTTTGCTTAACATCTGTCTCTGTCCTCTGGAATGCAAACTCCCACAAGTCAAGAAAAAAAAATTCTTGAGGAATTTACTGCTACAGAGGCCATGTTAACTCAACATCCTTTTATCCCAGTTCTGACCCATTAGCAAATGGGAAAAATTGTCACACACAAAAATTCTAATAGCTTTTTAAAATTTTCTTCCTGACAAGCTGCTTGAAGAATGTGCTCCTATCCAAGGGGGAAAAAAAGCCTCCTTCCCATCCCGAACTCCTGAAATCAATTCATCTACCAAACGCAGGCAGAAGCTCTAGGAAGTCATAGACTACTCACATTGAGAAAAAAGGAATGGAAAACAATATGCTTGCAGGACAGAGATTTACAAAAGTGGGCAAGATACACTAGGACCTCCTTACTGAACTTGGCCCAGAAGCATCAGCCACTGGAAACTTCTCAGAAACATAGACACACATTATCCTCTAGACACACTGAACAGAACCCTACTTAATACACATGCATCTTAAAGTCTCAAGAACACATGTGAAATAAACCTTACCATAACAAGTCCACCACAGATATGTGCACCAATGGGTATCAGACTTATATTAGTAGTCACACAATTTCATCTTTCTCTCACTATTTCTTCCCAAAAGTATAAGAAGACAGGGCTGCACCTTTATTCTAAAGTCTTCCAAGAGAGGACAGAAATGAGGATTTAAAACTGTGAGTTTGTTTGATTTTTGCTTGCTAAAGGTAACAAGTACTTGAAGAGAAGAAAAAAAGTGAGACCTGCCCAAAAAGGGGATAATATACTTGGCTGTCTGCACCATTGTTAAACTCAAATGAGATAACAAACATCAAAGTCATGTTACATTATACAGCATTATTTTTTAAAGTTGTTCATAGAGTTATACAGAGAAAACGTGTAAGTTGGCAACCTTCTGGATTTTAGGGGGGAAAAAAAGAAATTCAGCACTTTCACTTCCATTGTTGGATCACAGAGAATTTTACAAATATTTTTATACTATCATGCTGGTCAAAAATGTGCAGCAGAGATGTCTGTGCACAAATTATGTGAAAACAGGTGAATATGCTAATACTTACCAGACCAATGACTCTGAAATAAAAATCAGAAGCTGAGAAGAAAAAGTTTAAGAGAGGCTACTGCGTTTTGAAAAATGAGCACAGATGTATTTAGACTGTGTGTGTGTGTGTGTGTGTGTGTGTGTGTGTGTGTGTGTGTGTGTTATAGCCTTTTCTAAGTTTGGAAACTCGGACCTAAGATCTACCCCCACTCTGCCTATCATTTGTAAATGTTATTAAATAGAAATTATTAACTTGAAATATGCCCTCAATAAAGCAGCCAGTTACTTCTTTTTACATTAGCAGATAATGAGTCATTTTGTCTAGTTATTCAAAAGCAAAAAAAAATTTAAATTGTCATTTGTTTAACCTGGTTAAGCAACATATACACATTTCAAAGATTAAGAAGGTTTTCCTTGGTACTCCTTTTTATCTTTGAAAGACAACGATGCAAATAGTTTCCTCTTTTTTCTATACTCAATGACTATTTACTGCCCCTCCTTCATGTGGACTTTCAAAATACAAAAAAGGTTTGGCAAGGTTTCAACATCTTTTTTTCTTTTCAAATCTGTTCCTAAGCACTTGTATAGAAGCATAAAAAGTCCTTGAAGAACTGATGATGTCCCACGTTCAGCGTTTGTACATTAAGGACTGTCAGTTACACTTAGCGGATTCACTCTTTGGAATCCATTGTTAATCTGCATGCAATGATTTCAGGGAAGTAAAATGAGCAGGAGTCGATGTTAACATAACAATCCCTTTCCTACAAATAACAGTCGGAGAGGTTATTGGTCCAAATATCAAAGCGAGTTACTGTATTTGCAAGTTTTAAGTCACACTTGGCAGTTTTTCCAAACCCAGTGGTCAGGAACTGAAAAAAATAAACATGTGTTTCCAGGATTTTCTTTTCACATGCCACACAAAAAGTAATGTTACAACTATGTTTTCACTTCTTTTAAAAAGTACTTCTTAGAGAGGAAAACTTTCTGTTTGTGTTATTTTAAGATAGATTTTACAATATAACCTTAAGGGGCAAGATAAATATTACTTTCACAGTATAAATGAAAGTTTAAACTTGTCCAAAGGGATTTCTTGAAAAATGAGATCTATGATTAATGCTGTGGTGTTCTGTACTTTGAGACTCACACTTAAATCCATTAATACTTAGTATTTTCTATCTTCCAGATGCTTTTAAAAAAAAAGAAAACAAAGATTTGATCTATGTTCAATTCTTAGGCAACAAGTTTAATGCCATTCCCATTTTACTGAAAGTATAGCTGAGGTAAAGTAAATTTGTAGATTTTCCTGAGGTCTAACAAAGTCTTGATCACTGTAGAAGAATGAAAATTCACAGGTGAGGCTCTTATTCAAGAGAGGAAACAGTCCATCTTAGAATGGGTTTTAGCAGTTCATAAAGGTCTCCAAACACCCCCGAACTCCCTCCCACTCCCTCTACCTCCTGTCACCCCACCTCCCAGAAAAAAACCCTAGTGAGCCAGGTGGTCTAAATCTTTGCCCCAACCTTTCCACACTGGTTTAAAGCACTGCTTTGAAAAGTTCTGACCTGTTAAAATGTAAATATCATACTTTGCAGGAGTAACAATACCAGCTATCAACTCGACAGAAGACATTTACCTTTCAGCTCCCTAGCAAAGATCTGGTTACAGAGGATAGGATCCAGGAAAGAAAGTGAGTTGGGTGGAGAGTAAAGGATGAAAAAATATTCAACATGAAAATCGTTCTTCGGGAGATGAGCTACCCACAAGTACAAACCAAGACTTTCCATGGATAGAGGTATGGTCCTGGCACTTGATGACAAGAAAAATACTGAAAAGAGGATAGCATACCTGAAGTAGGCTCCTCCAGAAAAGATGGCGGCATCAGGAGTGTTTGCAGGGTAAAGGATTGTAGGAAAGACTCACACAATACCTGGGAAAAACCTGCCCCTTTGGTCATTCTTGGTATTTGCTTAGAAGAGTTGGAAACATAGGTCCACCAAAGTCCTACAAAACAAGTGCTCATAGCAGATTTATTCCTAACTGCAAGACTTTAGGAGAAAACAAGATGCTGTTCAGTAGGTGAATAGAGAAATGAGCTGTGTCACATCATACAAAAAGACATGGATGGGCACGGTGGCTCATCCTATAATCGCAGCACTCTGAGTAGCTGAGTCAGTAGAACTACAAACCTAAACTCAGCCTTGGCGGTTTAGCAAGACCTAGTCTCTAAATAAAAAAATAAATAGAAACAGGAATGTAGTTTAGTATGAAGGCCCTGATGAGTTTAACATCAGTCCCGGAAAAAAAAAATAGATTATTTGGTATAAAAAAGCTATCAAACAATGAAAAGTCATGAAACAAACTTAAATACGTATTACCAATTGAAAGAAGTAAATATAAAAAGAATGTATACTGCATGATTCCAAGTAGGTGACTTTATGGAAAACACAAATATTAGTAATTGAGGACAGTTGCTTTCAGGAGTTAAGAAGGAACAAAAAGAATGAACAGGAGGACAGAAAATTTTTAGGGCAGTGACATTACTCTGTGTAATACTACAATAGTGGACACATGTCATTGTATTTCTGTCAAAGCCCACAGAACATTCAACCTTGAGAGTGAACCCTACAGTAAAGTATGAAATTTAGGCGATGATGAGGTGTCAACAAGAGTTTATCCATCATAAAAAATTGATGTAGAATGTCAATCATACTTAAGGTGTTGAGTGTGTGGACGCAGGAGATACTTGCAAGCTCTTTGTACTTTTTTTTTCCAACTGTGGTGAACATATCCTGTCTAAAAAGATTGTCCATTTTTTTAAAGCACATATTTAACCACTTTGCCTACATCAGTCTTTCTTAACCTTTGCTCTGCTTTTGTTCTTTCTTTCTTTGGGGGATTTTTGTTTTGTGGGCTATTCTGAGACTCAATCGAAAGCCATATATAGTCTTATACCACATAACCACATTTGGTCAACAACAGAGCCTATGTGGTGGCTCCATGTAACTATAATAGAACTAAAAAAAGTTCCTGTTGCCTAGTCATGTTGCAGTCATCATAACTGCATGGCGTAACACATCATTCGTGAGGTGACTGGGCTAAACAAACCTACTACCCTGCCAGTTGTATGAAAGTATAGCATGTAAAATTATCGATAGCACATAATATTTGATCATATTAACCAGATTGTATATCTACTGTATAAAATTTGTCTTGCTCTATCTCATTCCATTCCAGCAACCACCCTATGAAGTTGACATTGTAATCATCCTTTTCTATGTACAAGAAAGTGTAACTGCAGAAAAACTTTTAGCAACTGCTGAGTTTTATTGCTGGAACCCAGCCTGGCTTGATCTTAAAGAGTATGCATGTTCTTAACCATTCTCTACAAGAAGCCAAGTCTCCAGTCCTGGTGGATCAATGGACCCCTGCTAGGAAATATTCATTTATTCTCTAGCGCCTACTTATGATGTCAATGAATTGTCTAGGACTAGTATCTGGATATTTTACAGACCTGGACATATATATATATATATATATATATATATATATATATATATATATATATATAGTATATAGTATATATATTGGCATAGAATGTCATCATTTATTCCTGGTTCAACTTTCACAGTTGGCTCCACTTTTCACCCCTTCTATCCTGACATCTGCCAGCCCATAGGTAGGAAGCAACAGCAAAGTTGTTTTGTATCTACCTGAGAACAGAGAATCTGGGTCACAGTGAATTATTGCAAGAGAAATCAAAAGGACTGGTTTGGTTTAATATGAGTCAAATATAAGTGGTTAGGAGCAAGTATCCCATAATCAATACAAACTGACACTACCTAACACCTGTGCATGTACATATTGGTAAAGATATGCAAATGCTCAGTAAGCTGGGTCAGGAAATAAATAGATAACAAATATAAAGTCTGATTTGGTTAAAGTAGCGTAGAAACCTTCACAATCTCCTCAGCCCCAACATCCTAGCTCCAGATGTGCAGTATTTCTCTTAGGACCAACCACGATCTCCTCCCAGTGCCTCAGAATGTCATTGCTATGGTTTGGACCTGGAATGTTCCCCTAAAAAGCCTCATATAATTGGTTGTTATAGATTGTCTATGGAACTATGTGCTGTTAGGAGTTGAGGCCTGATTTAGTTACTTTCTTATTGCTGTGACAGAATAGCAGACAATTTAAGAGAAGAAAGATTTATTTTAGCCCACAGTTTCAGAAGGTCTTACACTACCCATTCATGAGCAACAGACAACTGTGAAAGCACATGGAAAAGCCTGGAGAATGGCACAAGACATTGCAGAAAGAAAGCCAAGCGAGCTAGGAATGGGTCAGGTCTGCAGACTCAGGCGAGGCCAGAGCTTTCCTAGGAAGAGGCTGTAACAACGTTTCTTCTTTCTTCTTTTAGTAGTTTAAGCTGCCATTTGGGCCTCCCCTGTCGTGGGTGGGTGCCCCTTTCTCACTTCCTGGCCCATAAATTAATGACGCACGCCTAAAAGCTCTGCCCTGGGCAACCACCAATCTCAACAAGTTGACACAGTCCCTCCAGCAACCTCTCCTTCCAGCCAGGCCTCACTGCCCAACAACTCCCTGTTCTTTAGGTATTCCAGTATATCCAAATACCTGAGGCTTTTTCAGGTCAAACCATAGCAGTTTTTTCTTCTCTTAATTTCCAAATTATAATGTATTAAATCACTCTAATCAAAAAGTTAGAAACACAATGGGCAGTTGCATACCCCTGTAATCCCAGTGACTAAGAAAGTTAAAGCAAGAATATTAAAAGGTAGAATCCAGCCACTCAGAGAGATCCTACTTCAGAATACAAAACATAAAGTGCTGGGAATGTAACACATTGGTAGAAAATTTGACTGGAATGTGTAAGGCCTGGGTTCAATCCCCACACAAAATAAAAAAGAAAAGTGAGAAATACGAATGATATTCTGGCAGGCCTCATGTCACCTCTCATTCCATTACTTAGTTTTTCACATGTTGGTGTTCACTCTTGAAATACTTTTTAGATCCCTTACTCATTTGCTGGCAGTGTTAAGAGAGATCCCAATGGTCTCATCACCCCTACCCTCAACAACATCCCCACATATCTTCTCAACACTGTGAAATTAGTTATTTATTAAAATGTGGATCTCTTGTTCTTTTAAATTCTCTGTGGTTCCTCATTTCTTTCAGATGGCAATCAAATTTTTAACCTGTCATTCTGGATTCTAATTTCTACAAGTTCTTATTCTATGTACCACCTATACCAAGGCATGGTCACCATTTTTTATTCAATATATTCTCATGGGAAACTTCAGTAATCCCTCACACAAAACACTCCTAAAATCCTCCACAACCCTAGCCAAACCATCTCAATTCCACCCTGGACTGTGGAAACTCAAGTTCTTCAGGATTCAAGGCAAACATCATCTAATCTTGAAAGTCTCTGAAAGCCCAAATTAGATCAAGAATCTCCACTGTCAGATGATGAATCAAGTCCATAATGTGCTGACTGAACAACAAGATCTGAGAAAAAAATTAAAATCTTTTTAAAAGTAAATACATATCCTGTGAAAACTAAAGCTTTGTTGGTCCGCAGTGCATTGACGTTTTTTATAGGTTAATATGATTTTATGTTTAACTACAAAGAGATACAATATAATCTTCTCAATATTCTCTAGACCATCAGGATTCTTGGGTACTAACCATTGAATAACAGGCTGGACAGCTCCATGTAACAACTTTCAGGTGCAGGGAGTCTTATCCTGGGACAAACCATCCGATAGGCTTAATCACAGTGTGTTGTCGGGGCAATAGCCTACTTCTTCTCCTGAAAACCTATTTGTAGAGTGACAAAATGCTATTGGTACAGGGAGCCTACTTAGTGGCACATACTGATTTGCTATCAAATAGGTCAGGAGACCTTTTTTTCTTTTCATTAAAAATGCTAAACTGAGACATATGCTAAATGAAAGTCAAAGTATTTTGAAAAGTTAGAGTGAATTCTTGTGACAAAATTATATTATGCATAATATAAACATCTGTATTTAAAGAAGATAATGGTTTAGCTCCAGGAAATAATAGCTAAGCAGTAATGACTTAAGCAAATGTTTTACAATTAATGGAAATAAAAATTATATGTTATTACAGTTAAAGAATGCTGGGAGAATGGGACAGGAACTAACTCATATCAGTGGACTCTTAATGCACTAGACAGAATTAAAACTTTTATAGAAAGACTCCCCCAAAGAGAGAAATTTTAAAAAGATCAAACTTAATGTTCAAAGATGTTAAATTTAAATTCTACTATTTAAGCCCCATTACATATGTAGTTGCTATCATAGCCATTTCTTACCTTCAACCAAGCCAATCCACCTCTTAAAAAGATATATTTAAAGGCAGACTGTTGGCCTGGTGTCTTGGATGGCAGATCACAGAGTTCCAAAGCCCTTAAGACGCTGTAGCACTGGTTCTTACTAAATCGTAATTAACTTCATTGGGAGTTACATGATAGCAACTTAGAAGAGAATTTGGCTGAACATTTTCAGTATTCTTCCACTTGGTAATTACTACTTCAGTGGGAATCTCAAGTAAGAAATTGAGGGAAGAATTTGGCCCACAAAGACAAGCACACCAAGTAACTAGCTCAATTTATAATGCCAATAAAGAGTGTATTAAAAATCTCCCATGATGCATCCTCATTAGGGTGTTGATTTCATCAAATATAAATTTAACCAAAATGACTACAGTCTCCATCATGAAGAGCCATGCATAGGAGAGAATATGGCTAGGGAACGGCTCCATACACCAGATAACCACCCTAGACAAGCAATTATGTAAAGACTAAGTAAAGAGCTGGATGCTGTTGGGCAGTTTAACCACATAATAAATTCTTGTTGATGTAAGAAAAAGGAGCCATCACAGCTCTAGTCTGGGAATTTAATATCTAAAGACCAAGATTTAGCTCACTAAGATCTGGGCTTGTGGAAATGAAAACCCAATTCTAGGTTCAGAATGATGGCTATAATAATAGTTACACATTATAAAAGTTTAAATCATACAATATGCAATATTTCACTACCATTAATTCTGAAACTCAATCATGAATCTCCTTCAAACGTGTTTACATTGTACTTGACCTAATTTTTGTTGTGAAAATGGAGACTTTTTTCCTTTTGGCCTGCTTGCTTTAAATTACAGTTTCTGGTTTGAAAGTAATTTTAGGGTATTATCAATTTGACATTTGAATTTAAAATACCCTGAAAAGTCACAAACAGAAACACAATATAGGAAGGCTGTATTTTAAGCCAATGTTCTCTTCTTTGCTGTCTGTGTTCCTCTCAGTGATTCCACTGAGGCACTGAAGGAAGTAACAGACATTTCCTGGGAGACACAGTACTTTACTAGGTGTTTTGGCCAGACTTTTTAATCGAAGGCCATTAGCATCACCTTCCCATCCAGACTTGAAGCAACTCATTTCTCACACTTCCTTCTCCACCAGTAACCCATTCCTCAGCTGCCCCTATTTCTCAGTGGTCACAGGATTTAGAAACAAAAAGCAAAACATAGTAGAGGGCCCTACCAAGACAAACTGTTCTCTCATCAGCTAACCTACCCATCAATGCACCATGTTTGTTAACATTCTGAAAGACATTTGTGGAGAGAACAAATTGACGGAGCTCGTGTTTATATCAGAAACTTCAGAGATGGCAGGAGATTTATTCGTGGAATCTTAACACCCATTCAGACTGTCATAAAACACAAAGGACCAGATTCAATAAAAACTCTGTCCAACTGCCACAACACTTAAGTCTGCGTGAGCCTTCAAAACAAAATCAATTTTTCCAGTTTTGCAAGGGGCTGTTCAGACTGCCGTAGCCTAGAAGCCAGCTGGGGCATTTCCGAGCTTGTCCCCTAAATTAGTTTCAAAAGTAGTTTTAAGAAACACATTTGATCAGAAGAATTTGCCTCTCTCTCTCTCTCTCTCTCTCTCTCTCTCTCTCTCTCTCTCTCTCTTTCTCTCTCTCTCTCTGCTCTCACTTTCCTCTCTGTCTGTCTCTACTATCTCTCTCAGCCTTTATCTCTTTCCTTTTTTAAAAAAACATATTTCAGAGTACATCACATGGAGAACAAACAACAGAACTGTGGCATATGTCTCATGCAGTTAAAAGCTTCAAAACTGGCCCGTAAAACAGAATTTTTGGTACACAGTGAAAAAATATTTTTTGATTTTATAATCCATACTGCAATAAAGTTGGGTATAATCATTTTTAAAAGTTGCTGTGTCCGCGGACAGCTGTTCTTCATACATACTGGGAATGTTTCCTTTACATTCCTAAGGACATAAGAGGTTGACACCAAGCCAATACCTTTAGAAATGGTGAAAGATAAACACACCCCATACTGATGCCTTTTCTCTCCCAGCAAACTTTATCCCACAACTAAAATGTTAAAACTTTTACCCCACAGCCCACATTCTGAGATTAGTCCAATAACTAATGTTCTGTCCAAGTAAAATACATTTTGTCATAGCTTGAAAATGTTACCTTTCACAGAAGTATAGTATTTCTGACCAGCAGGGAACATATGTCAACATTATCTATTATTACCCAATGTCAGGACCAAAAAGGGAAGGTGGGTGGTGGATGTTAATAACAACTTAAGCGATTTCTAAAAGAGGCATTTGAGAAGTACAAAGCCAGAAGTTTCAAATGTTTTGTCTTATTTTCGCTGTGTCAGCAACCTGCCCCTCCACCCCCAAGAACAAACCTAATGCTGCCTCGACCCAACGCCTAGTTCTCTTTTCAATTTTAGCCAACGCTTTGCTAAGCTGGAAAGTTTGAAAAATACCCTAGAAAACTTCTCCACCAGAAAATGAAAAACAAAAACATATGACCAGCAATGATGAAAGCAACTCCCACTCGCTAAGAAAAAGATTTTCAATCACAGGAGCACACGGCTTTAGGATTTGAAAATTTATTTTCATTTTTTCAAGCTACTTGTCTGGTGTTTAGATTTGGGGATTGAGTTTCTCGTTGGACATTGGAGGAGGCAGAGAAAATGCTGGTTGGCAGTCTAGTTTTAGTCAAGCAATTTTCACAAAGGTAAGCAGAAAGAGGTTTCCTTCTGCTGCAAGGAGCCGGAGAGAGCTGCCCATCTTCATTTGAAAACAGATTCTGTTGCTTACAAAGATGGGAAGTCGAATTCCATCATGATCTAGGGGAGGATATGTGTCTCTTGCCTTTCCTAAAGTCAGATTAAAATCGGTGCAGAGTGATACATGGTGAACATGTGGGTGATCAGGCCACAATCCTCGGCAGCATTGACCATGAACCAAAAGTGCTCCTGAAAGTGTTCTAATTAGTATTAACTAAGTTCTTGCTGTTCCTCTGGGCCATATGGTTGTACTCAGGGAAAAGACATTTGAGTTCTGACTTCAACATAAGCATCCTGAGGAAAAGATTAGTTTGGGTCACAGATCAAGACTTGTGTCCTGGCTCAGGCCTGGAATTAGAAGTGCTAGGTTGGTACTTCCCTTGAATCCTGGCGATCTGGTGATTTCAGTCAGGGACACTGGGTCTTGGAGACCTGCTCCCTATTAGATATCCACTCGTATCTTCAGCTGTTTTCATAATAAATTATTCTCTTTGAAATCATTCACTCAAAGAATTTAAATAAACTCATGAAAGTTGTTTCCCAAAAATATTCTACTAGTATATATTTGTGAAACATAATAAGTACAATCAACTTGGCAATATACAATAATAATAAATATTTTTCATCAGAGAAATTCAGAATGACAGGAAACTCAAACCCCAGAACAGCATATGTCAAAAGTCCAAAAGGAGGTGGCAGTGATCACTGTCTCAACTTTTGAAGGACATTGTCCTAGTTTTTCTTCCTCTTTATACCCAGTTTCTGAGGATAGACGTTACAGGGTAGTAGGTTTCTTCTAAATATTAAATTGTTGAGGCAAAAAAAAGAGATTGAATTGCTTATGTTGTCTACATTGCTACTCAAATAGTACTTCAAGTGCTAGATGGCAGAAGTCCATATCCATCCCACAACCCAAAAGCACATTCACGACAATCAACGACAGAAAATTTTCTGCTCTTCATGTATGGTGCTCAGGCTCCAAGCAAAGGAACGTGTATTTGATGTGATCTTTCCACCACGTGGAACAAGAGGAATGCCTCTGATTTGTTCAGTCCATCAGCCCTCTCTAATCTATTCTTCCTAGGTCCATGCTGGATGGGGGTTGTAGTTGTATTTGTGGTAGAAGGCAAAGTTTACTGGCTGCCTCTCATGTAAAATCTACCATCTGTCTGAGCTCCCACACCACAGAGCATGCCCAAAAATAATACTAACCTAGATATTTAGTGTCTTTTAGAGGAGTTATCAAATGATGAAATAGAAAAGGACCTTAAGTTTATACCCTCTGTATCTTGAAAGAGCAACATTGGAGTTTACAGAAGTTGGGTAATTTGCTTTGTCATACAAATTAGTACATGCATTGATTCCACTTTGCTTTGATTTCTTGAGAAACTATGGAATAATGTCAGAAGCCAAGATCCTGGTATCCTCTAGGAGGGGGATATAGGTGGTGACTGAAAAGGGCATGAGAAAAACTTTCAGCCGACTAATAATCCCTTGAGCAATGGGCTGACTACAGGGTCTTCTTCACCCGTAGTTCGGGCACTTTTTGGCAAGCATATTAATCTTCAATTAAATAAAGACAATTAATGAAAGATAAAAATGATTAAATACAGTTTTAAAATATGAGCTTATATACTTTCTCTTTGCAGGAGCAAACAAGATCTCTAGGTATGAATTTTAAGATAAAATTAAATATTACTTAGAAAAGGGGTTGACTGAGTTTGGTCATCATTCCAATCCCAAAGTGAGGAAATAAGAGTCCCTGTGAGGAATATAGAAATACACATCTTCAAAATAATTTTACTTGATATATACTGACCAGGTTATATAATATTTTATTCTATTACTTCCCCTGGTCTCAAAATACCTTGTTTCCTAAGGTGAAACAATTTTGCAGTATTAATTTTTAACTAGAAAAGTTAAATCAACTAAAATTGAGAGATTTAGTAACTTGCCTAAGAACTAGTAGGTATGACTACAGGAAAGAGGATCTGTACGTGTTTTCCCTTGCATATCTAGGTACCCTCTCCCCATCAGTATGTTACCCATAATAATAGCATCTCGCTTTTGCAGGAGTATAGATAGACATTGTAGCTCATTCTACACGAATGCCTATTGAAGACCAGGCACTGCAGGGATCCAAACACGAAATGGAAACCTATCTTAAAGAAATATGTTTTTCATGAGGAAGTGAAACAGCTTAGCTTTTAAGATAATAGGTTCAATCACCAAAAATTAATCTTATGGGCTAATTTTGTCTACACTTGCATTTTGAGATGGCCAGAGTCTAAGAAAAGCTGAAAAGGCACTTTAGGCCAAAGTTACCGAGAACTAAGTTCCCTTTTCAGGCTACAAAATTTTTTAGTGGTAAAAGTGGGGGGAAATTTGATTGCAATGTTGATATTTTAATTGGTTTTCTCTGCTACAACATGCACAGTCTTTTGCTTTATTCGGAGGTTTATAGATACAAATGAAAATATAAAGATGCATCAATGTTTTTTTAATAATCTGAATCTTTAAAAATGTAACTAATGCATAATCTTTGCCACATTTTATAGTAAAATTTATAGAGAAAAAAACAATTTGGAAAAGACAAGAAAATTCGAGGATGCGATTGTGCCCAAGGCTTTTTCCTACAGCTGTCATCAAAAAGGCAAACCTGGGTATGCACCGGAAGCTTTGCCAATGTTAGTGGAAAGGACGATAATTTGTGTGGTCGTCTCCCGGCTGACTAGATTACTTATTCCACTTTAGAGTTATCCTTGAGTTTTTTTCTGGTTGCTATCCGGGGGATTTTTGTATTTGTTTCTTGTTTATACTTGGGATTGACCTCAGTGTTTTCAAATTGAGTGACTTTACAGTTCTTTTTTTAAAATTTTTATTTTGACACAGTGTCATTAAGTCACACTAGTCAGTAGTTTGCCCAGGTTAGATCAAACTCTGCTGTCCTCTTCCCTCAGCATAACGGAGTCCTGAGATAAAAGGGCTCCTCCAGCAGGCCCGGCTTTTCACAATTCTTGTTTTGTATTTTGTTTTGTTTTGGGGGTTTTGGATTTTGTTTGAGACAGGGTCTCACTCTAGTCCAGGAGGTCATGAACTAACTGTGTAGCCTAGGCTGGCCTCAAACTCATGGCAATCTTCCTGTCTCAGCCTCCAGAGTGTTGAATTTAGAGGTGTGAGTTACCCTGCCTTTCTTATACACTTTTTGTTCTTGTATTGACCCTTGATTAACAGAAGAAATTTTCCTGAATTTGGATTGTATTAAAATACTATATTAGACTGCAGCTGACAGGCTCCTTTTTCCAATTTTAGAGACTTTTGCAGATGAATAATAGAACATCTGATTGATCCAGATAAAACTAGCCAAAAAAAAAAAAACAGGTAATATAATTAGGCCAAATTTATATAACTGAAAAAAACACGGCATTTCGGAATTTAGACAATTGGTTTTGACCTTCTGGTTTACCATTTTGAAGTGTCATTCAGTTAATATGCTTGGATGCCATAAGAGGACTAGCTGTAAGTTCTGAAAATACAAAAATGATAAACTACCATCAAATTAGCATGTGAGCACTACCAAATTCTTGAAGAAAAAGTGCTAATATGATGGAAAAGTCCAAAATCCATACATACTTTGGTTTAGCAATTCTAGAAGCATGCTGTACAAAATTAATGAAGTGTGCTTGCAAATCTTGGCAACGAGGAACCTTTGTGCCGAACCTGCTCATATCTGTAGGAAGATTGGAAACAACCGTAACCCTCAACAAGAAGGGACTGATTAAAGAAATATCACTGCAACCAAGACAAAGGCTGTTGTGGAAAGATATTTAATCATACTGAAATATACTCAATATATATTTTTATATGAAAAGAAATTTTCACCTGTTATGGTTAGGTTTACATGAACTGTTTGTAAGGTCATGCTCTAAAACCTTAATACTTGTTACTTGTGAGTTTGGGCCTTGTGCCTGGTTTCTAACTTTTTTCACTGTATTTGAACTTTCTAGAATTTTAGAATCATGAATCACTTGGTTAGGAGAAAAACAAAATAGATTTTTAATACAGCAGAAATGTCCAGAGTTAAGCTGCAGAAGCATTTATCAATGCAGCAAAAACCATAGATGGTGCAAGCATGTTATTTATCTTATATTCGTTCTTTTCCATTCAAAGTAAAAACCTCTTTCTAACAAAAATAAAAATACAAAACAAAAGCATTGTTTTTAATTACTCCACTCTGTGATAGCCATCTTAAAGGTCAAATTTTAAAATTATCTGAGGGCAACATTAAAAATCAGTTTAAACATAGAAGTGTTGAACATGCTGTTAAGTGCTGTTATATAAGTAGAGTGATTCAGCCTCGATTTGAATATGCTTTTACATGACCTTACAGTGTGGAAGTTTAATTACTAGTAGAAAAGGGGACAGTCTGGGGGTTATTCTTAGCTCTTGGGGGACTCTCAGAAACAAAGTAAAACAATGCATGAGCTTTATTTGGTCCCAGTTGCTACTTTAGAGCAGGATTTGAAGTACATAAAGAAAGACATGGAGAAAGTGAGTCACCTAATTTACATCTAACAGAATGCAAACAAGTTTTTCTTGAATAGGTGTTCAATAACTAAAATGTTCAATTGTAGCAACTTAGCAGCAACTTCCTGCTGAAATATCTTAGCATTTTTAATCTTACAACAGATTTTTAACCTTGTCAACTCAGAACTACTGTGGGGTTTTTTTTTAAGCAAAATCTTTTACTTGGAGACAAAGGTAAGCCACAGCACACCTCAAACTAATTAAAGATGAATCCTTTCTGGAACAATGGTACAAAGGAAAAAGCAAATTATATTTTACAACTCTAACAAAACAGTCATCCACCAAAAGAATATTTCCTTCTTTTAATTATTAGAATAAATCATTCTATGGAAAACTGGCACACAGAGAAGATAAGATGATGATCAATATAATACAAAATAAGAATAGGAGAAAAATTCTCTATTTGAGCAAACTAATCCTAGTCACAAGAGAAACCTTTTAGGGACCACGTACCAAAAGCCCCCAGAAGTCTTAAAATGTTGTAAGCATTTATCTAGGTTTTATAAGACTAGATAGAATGTTATCTGATCAAGGTTGACCAAATTAATCTTTAGTAATTGTCTTTTTGTAGTATTCTAACTAAAGCAAAACATTTGACAGACTGTTCTCAAAAAGAGCTTTAGTTTTCAGAAGAAACTATCTGGTAGGTAATTTAGTCACTAAGTGGTGGGTCAGGTAAACGTAGAATTGGTAGTTTGTGTTTGACCAAATAAGATCACCAGCAGTTGGGGATAACACAGTAGCATGGATACAGTGCAGCCTAGCATGCGACTGTTTGAGTTTTATTTTTGAGGAAATTTGCTCATAGATACTTATGGCACTGAGAACCTAAGTAAGTTTCTAAATTTTTCCCATGCCTTTAGTTTTGAACCCTACCACAGATAATTAGGACTGCATTTTTACAAACTCTAGTGACTTTGCATCAAAGGGACATTTAAAAGAAAGAACATTAGGAAATATAATAAGTCATTATTACATGCAAGCCAATGAGTTGACAGGCCAGCATTCTTCACGGTTCTCAGATGTGGTTTCTTTCCACAGAAAGATGTGCACCGTCTACGACAAGGTTTTCTGACAATTCTAAGAGAAACACTCACTCCTCACTTGTTCTAAGAGTAACTTTGCTGTGATGGCTGGCTGCCTACTGTTCACTAACTTCCTATGAATTGTCTCCTTACAAAGCACCTTCCATGGCCATGCTTAGCTCTAAAAAATGGCTGATCATCTTGAAGAGGATTCCCCGATGAGACATGCTTCCTACACTAGCAATTTCATTTCCTCAATTTCTGGTTGGGTCTTCTTCAAATGATGATACAACGGTTCTTATTCCTAATTGTACTGAACATGACTACAGCACTGCCCACTAATTCACCACCTAATTAGGTTACTCAACCCTTCATTTCGTTCTTCCAACCACATTTTCTCTGATGGAGAAACCTCAATTTAGCATATGTAGTCAGGCCACCTTACTGACCTCTGCCTCATTCTCCAAGGACCAATATTCACCAAACAACAAGAACATAGGCACATGAGACACAAAATTTTTCTAATAATAAACATGTTTTGCATAGAAAACCCAAGAGAATAACATTTCACACTGAACAGCACACATTTCCCAGTCCATACGTGCACATCGGTGTTAGAAGAAAGATAAAGAAACATGGAGCATACTTTTGAAGAATTTTGTCCACAAGGATAAGTCATGGGTAAAGAAAAGTTGTCAAGGTGTACAGAGAACAAGATGCTGGAGCTGTTTTCATTTTGATTGCTGCTTTTACATTCAGATAAGGGAAATCTGACCATTTAAAATATCTATACCAACTATTAGTGCATACTTTGTATCAGGAAGTACTTTATATAAAATTTCTTGTTTAAAATACACAGTTGTTCTTCTTTATTCCCATTTTATTTGCAAAGAAATCAAGGCTCAGAGAAATTATGTAACTTCTCCATTGTCAAAAATCTAGAAAGTTAAAGAGCCTGGGCTGAGCTGCGGGCTACAGAGTCTGAACCCACACACGATAGTACGCAAAGGAAGATAATGAAGAAGGAAATGTTAGGCATGTAGGAAAGGGGCTGCAGTTGGGTGAGGAAACAAGGGCTCAGATGCAGCTCAACAAAATTGGATTCAAAACACCAGCACAAGAAGAAAATTCTAAGTACCTTGGATGGTAGGAATCTACTTCTCAGAAGCATAAGGAAGAAGTACATTAAATGTTTATATATTTGAAAATGACATCACAACTAAATTGGTATTGGATGAACACCTAGAAGATTAAAGTTTATAGAGGTCTTTAAGGCTACTTACTTGCAGTAGAAGGTATGTTTAAACTTGCTGAAGAGTAGAATTCTATGCCACAGGTCTGTCTTGGACTTCAGCCAGGCATTTCGTTACTGATCTCATAATTAGTTGCACTCACTTTCCTGACAGCTCACACTGCAAGCCACCAGCTATGAAGGCTGAATTCTTTGAGTCTACACAAGGGAGCCCTGCTCAGTAATAACAATGCTAGCCACTGTATGGTAATATGACAAAAGCTTGAGACAGACACCTAAATTCTAGTTGTAGATTTACCACAAAATCTTACAAAACTAAGACATTCATTTAAAATGTGTGATCTCTATTTCCAGTCTGCATAGGAGGATATTCATTTATTCAACAGACATTCATTGAATTTACCATATTGCTCTTATGCCCAAGGTTTCTGCTCCCCTGGAAAAGTCAACCAACAGCAGAACAGAACAGCAGAAGCAGAAAGCCACAAAGGAAGAAAACCCGTAAGTAAAGTTTTAGAAAGTGGTAGGTAGCGAATAAGACAGAGAAATGTGAGAGAAGAGGCAGCAAGGAGACGCATTTCTGTTCCTTACATCATCATCATCATTTTAGAAAAAAGGAAATCATGATGCCTCTTGAAAAAAATGGGTATTGTTTCAAAACAGCAAGAAGATAAAACTTACTGATGTCTGAATACAGGTTGGTGAAAATACAGAATGAAGGATGGATCTTAAGAGTTTTTCTTTTCAATACCTACATAGATGAAGATGACATGACATAGTGAGGAAACGATCTGAGAGACAGTAAACCAAGAGTACTCGTGGGTTATTTTTACATATTGCCCTGCATGATCTTTGAGGTTGCTTCCAGTCATAACGTTCTGTGACTCTATCTAGACTGGAATCAAGTAGGTCATTTTGGGAGGTGAAAGGCGATGAGAAACAAATTATATCTACACCAGTGCGTGACTTAAGTAAGATAGAAACAAAAAGAGGGTTGAGAGAATGTAAGTCATGTAGAAATGATGAGCCTAGTTGGGAAAATTTGTAAATTTAATCATCTAATTCACCAAATGTTAAGATTAAGAGTATAATCAAGGAGAAAATTGATGATCTAGAGCCAAAGGCAGGAGACACATTTGGGCTCTTGAAAATCCACATATGACATATAGTAGACAGTATATAAATTCAGAAGATGGCAGCAGGCAGGGCAAAGATGGCAGGGACCTCTTCCTGCAGTTCACTTGAGCATGTGGTCTTATTTCCTCTTCATTCTCAAAGAATTGATGGAGTAGGAGGCTACAAGAATATGCTCCAGTGGGTTTGGTGTGAAATCTGCCATTTTTTGTTGAGAGGCTGGACTTGTCACCTCAGAAGTGTGAAAATGGGTGTGAAAAACATCCCTCCCTCCCATCCCCACTTTTTCTAATAAAATATTTTTAAATCCCTTTACTAAGATGGTAAATGGTCCTACGTATCCCAACAAGCTTATTTCTCATACCTATCCATCATCTTCCCTGAAGGAAATGTCTAGAACTCTTGAGATGAGGAACAAAAAATCATAAGCTTGGAGAGACACACAGTTAATTGCTATGGAACACACTCTGAATTCTCTTAACTGCTACTTACTGCACTTGAGAATACTCGTTTACCAGCCACCGTTTTATAGAAGGATGCTCCTGAGATGTTGTTAGCTTTGAAGAAACATTTTTACCCCTGAGAAGAAAACACATTGCTGCAGACACAGCCACTGGGACAGGACGGATGAACACCTAGAACTGTTTCTATTTTCAGCTGCAACCAGGTACAACCAAACACCACGGGAGATGTTGCAAGGGAAAGCCTTGTGTAAGTTAGAGTGGAATGTGCTAAATAAGTTGAATTATTATTTTCTTATTCAATCATGAAGAAATGGATGTTAATTCCAAGTGGGTGGAATTTCTCCAGTTTTCTCAGTTCTTAAGGGTGGATTATAAATGTTCCATTACAACCAAAGTTAGTTCTGCCCTATCTGAGCAAGTGCTATTGCTGTCAAGAATGGGGATTTGAGCCAGTATGGTACCCCTCACCTATAATCCTAGCAATATGAGATATTGAGTTAGAAATGTTGTTAAGTCTGAACCCAGCCAGGGCAACTTAGTGAACCTCTGTTTGAAAAAAGGGAAGGGGGGGGTGGGGTGGGGGCTGGGTTTAGCTCAGTAGAAAAGCCCTAGCTCCAATCCCTAGTACCATGAACCAAAAAGAATGGGTATTTGACAAAAGTATCATCAATTGAACCATAAAAGTTTCACTTCACATCTCGATATGTGACATTCAAAGGTACTGGAAAGATAAAGGGTGGTTTTATCACACCTTCTTATATTTGTAAGTGATAGGTCCCACCCAAGTACAGCTTCATTTATTTTAAATAATAGATTTTTTAAAAAGAAAAACAGAAACTACCAAAATCTCTATCTTATGTATTTGCATCAAATTCTAACTTCTTCTTAAAAGTCTGAAGAAAGCACATTCACAAAAAAAAAGCGTCCCAAGGCATACTTAGCACTGCAAACACTCCTGTTTCATAAATACACTTTAGACCATTCTTGAGACCTACCTACAGAAAATGCTGCCTTCACTATTTTTTTCGATTCCCACTAATGCCAGCCACTTTCTAAATCTATTCGAAGTTCACATACACACAAGACTGTTCTGATGGGAAATATATTATACAGCCCTTTAGTTTTTACATCTTCAACCATATTTTAAAACTCCCTTCTCCTCCTCCTCATGCCCTTAAAGTAAGAATATCTTCAAATGTAACTCATGATATATTTGTAATGTAAGAACAATGTTGAGCATCATTGGTTTTATTTTGACTAATGTGCTGTTTCTAAATGATGTTCTCCTTCATAAGGGCCAGCTTCACTCAATTTTCTGTGAACCATGGACCTATTTTCCTTCAAGCCATTAGTTCTTTAATCCTCTCACACAGGAAGCTACTGTGTTCATGTCCTAATCATTTGACTTCAAAGTGTGGAGAAGTTTTCTTCATTTACGATTATGCATGTGAAGTTTCAAGTCTCAATTTAAAAATAAAAACAGATATTTTGTTATAAGGCCAATGTATACCATTCTGCCCCCATATTCTCATTAATTCAACAGCATCAAAATTAGCTAATAAGTAAAATAATAAAATGTAATTTTATCTGTTTGTTGCTTAAAAATATCTTTCATCCCGGACAAAAATACATTATAAATTGTTAATTTTTTTCTTAATCCTAGAAATAATGTTTAAAAAACTATTGCTATTGGGAGGAAATGAACCACATCAAGCATATACAAGCTGTTGTCATCTTTACCAACTCAGAATTGCTACAAGTTAAGCATATAGTAAGCCAAAAAAATAATAATAACAATGATAATAATGGTGAACCTGGTGGGACAGGCCAGGGAGGCTGATATGGAACAATCACAAATTCAATCCCTTCCTTGACAGTGTGACAAAACCAAAACTAGTAGTTGGTTGGGTGTGTAGTTCATTGTGAGGAGCCTGAGCTCCATTCGTTGTACCACCACCACCACCAGAAACGTAGCGGTCAAAACATTCAGATCATCAAGACTTCACTGCCTTTCAGATTAGGGTTAAAATAGTAATTTCACTCAAAGGTCTCCTTGGTCATTAAATCCAACCTTATTCAAAACAAAAGGACAAAAGTGAGATTAAAGCGCCACTTAAAAATTCCACAGCTTTACTTAAGAAGTGTTAGTTAAACAATAAAGGATTTCCTGTTGTTCTTGCTTTAAATAATTTTATAATGTTCTTTTGTTCTTGGGTTACTCTATATTTGACCATATGTGACTCCATAGAACAGGGGATGTCCTCAACAATGAAAACACCACCGTTTATCCAGAAGCATTATATGCTCATACAAAAATGGCATTAAAAGCTTGTGGCCAGATCAAAAAACCACAACTATAATTGTTTATTTATATAGTTCACCATCAGTCTGTAGTGTAAGTTTATATTTTTTAAATGTCTAAACAATGCTGAGTTACTCTCAGAAGAGTGAAAAATACATGATTGTCCTAAATGATTACAGACAAACAACTTAGATCTAGCAAGCAGTAAGACACTTTGATATAGAATCTATTTACTTTGCCCAGGCTTATAGTTTTCATTTTTATACTACCCTTGAAACTCCATGATAACAGGGCCATTCAGTGGAATTTCAGCATTTTTCTCTTCAGTCCAGGGCAGCTGGTTTCTTTCCTCTCTAAGCAGAAAGCTAAAGTATATTTATCGCTCTCGCAGTGACTCAAAACAAACAGGAAGTCTACATCAGCCGGCTCCTGGGCATAGCTGATATTAGGTACTGGCAGAGAGGAAACAGAGACCCCATTCTCTAGGAGTCCGCAGAAGGACCGCGCAGATGCAAGTGATAACGAAGTGAAGGATGCTCCAAACTACCACCACGTTCTCCCAAGATTAAGTACCGATGCAGAGCTCACCAGCTTTCAGAGGCTGTGAAAATTCCTCAGGAGTTTTCCTTTCCATTTCAGTTTGAAAGAGCAGTTTGAACTGGAGACCACGAGCCTTCGAATCCTTGTGAACCTATGCGCCAAAGGAAACCTGGGAGGGAGCTATTCTGGGAGATTTGGCTTTGATCTGGTTGCTAGGAAAAAGCCCTGCTTTTGTCTGGAAGTATTCTGAATGGCTCCTTCAGTCGGAATGAGGCCTGCAGGTCACTGTCTGAATTAAGTGAAGAGGATTTTTTTTTTTACACGCTAAAAATGAAGTTGTCGCTGTGTGCTGTAAAAAAGCAGGAGAGAGGAGGCTACATCGCTATGTGGTGGCAGCCGCTCTTTGCTACAACTCAAACTCCAAGGTATATTGTGAGAATCACTGAAGCATACTTGCAGATCAAATATATGCAAATATTCCTCAGTGGAACACATGTTCCTAGACACTTTCCCCTTCACCTTCTTTTCAGATAAAGCCTGCCTCAGATTCAAAGCCCACTTTGTTTTTATTAGTACAAATATTCACTATCATTTTTTGACTTTATACATAAATAAAGAGGTCAAACACTCAGGCCTAACTTTTTCTAGCCAAACCACACACACACACACACACACAATGGATTAGACTGAAATTACTAATACTAATTCAAAATTACTAGGCAGTGCACTCTGGGGGAGTCCTTTAGATATTTTCTTTTATATCAGCTGGCTAATCATTTTGTTTATGATAATGTGTGTACCTTTGTATAAGGATTTACAGCCATTATCTAATCTTCACAGAGAGATCCTGGGAGATAGGTAGGGAATAAGTCTTATCTCCTTTCAACAGATGAGGAGACTGGGATGCAGGGAGGTTGAGTAACATGGTTACATTTTACAGGGGACATTCTGTCCAGATGAGAAGTGATGGGAGGACACAGGCTTGGTTTTCCCAGCACAGGACAGGATTAGTGTCCTCCACCCAATGTGCACCCATTCCCTTCAAGATCAGTATTTCTTAGTGACATTGTCCTACACTTTTAAGAACATGTGAGCAAACTCTCCCACATGAAGATCAAATCCTTGGAATCAACAGCATCCAGTACCAAGGAATTAAGCCATAGAACAAAAGTATAAGCAGTCCAAAGAGAAACAGGACAACCAAAAAAAGTATTATTGCTTATTTTTAAGTCATTCTGGAATAGGAAAGAAAGGTTTTTTTAAAAAAAAAATTAAAATGTATCAAATTTTCTTGGGTCTCTCAACTTTGAAATTTATTTTGCTCTCCAAGCAAATCCTAATATTTAACAGTATATATACAAAAATAAAAGAGTTGAGATAATCGCTATAAATTATATAAATGAGCTCTCAAATTTAAGGGGAAAAATGAAGGGAAAAGTATACAAGAAATAAAAAACTTCAAAACCAGGGGATCATTATTGGGATAAAGTGGCTCTTCATTTATATTTTGTACATATTCACAGGCAACAAAAATGAAGAAATGTTAGCAATTAACATTTATTTGTTTCCAAATAAAATTACATATTGTCTTTTAGAGAAAGCATAATACAATATGTATATGCACAAATTTTCTAAGATGAATGTAATTATTAATATATATATATATATATATATATATACTAATAAAAATAACTTTGGGGGAAAAAGTAAGTAGAGAACCTTAATCCTCAGGAAAAAATATAGCAATATAGTACAACTACATACAAGACCACTGAAGCACTAATCAGATATTACCTGTCTGACCTGAGATTGGGGACTACCCCTCTTTCCCAGGCTGGAGAAACATTTATTACAGAGACAACCTTCCAAAAGTTCTAGGAGCTGGAAGGCTGCTTTGTCTGTCTGTTGGAATGCAATTATCCTGCAGACCACCAGGCAAAAACTCCTGAAACCAGACATTTCTGCCACACAATACTTCTACTAGAAACCAGAAATGTTTTCAGAGTAGTATGACTTCTTTCAGTTTACCTGTTCTCTTACTTAAATCTCTTTCCAGATGACGCACACAGTTATAGATCTGTGATACAGACACAGACATAGATATAAATACAGAGATACAGATACATAGCAAAAAACTTCCTAATTCCCAGGAAGCCACAAAGCAGATCTAGGTCTTAGTATCGAATTGGTGGATCCTAAACTCTCCCAATCCTGAACAGGCAGTGTGCTGAGCCCAGCTCTGAAAGTGGACAAGGACCAAATTGCCTTCCTGGATCCATGTAATGGCAACAGGCTAAAAGTATCAATTACAGCGCTGCCTAGAACCAAATCCCAGGACCGCCTGCCGAGTGGGACCCAAACCCTGGGGCTTGCTCTACCCCTACTCATTTGCCACTGCCATGGGCAAATGGTCCAGCAACCAGGGAGAACTTGGCATGAAAGTCTCAGCATGTCACCATGGCTGGAACAAAACAAGAGCCAAAAATGAATTAGGTGAAGACAGGAGGGAGGCTTCAGGCACAAACCCAGTAGGGGAATTTATTTGCAAATCACTTTTCTTATCTTTCTCATGTGAGATTGTTTTTCCCCTACACATTTTAAAAAGAAACTTATCACTCTTAAAATAAAGAAAGCAATATTTGGTTTCAGTATTTAATTCACAGCCAATCATAGAAAAAAAATACTTCACAAAAAATTTTAACATCATTATGCATTTCTTACAGGATTATTGATTTAAATTACGAGAATGTTATTGTTTGGATTGGGTTGATTTAAGAATTTGTTCTGGAGATTTCTCTGCCAGTTAATTGAGTCACCTTATTTCTTCTGCCCCCAAATACAGCTGTTCCTATTATACTTTGAATTAATTTGGATAAAAAAAAAATTCTGCAAAAGCTATCTTTCTGGATTCACAACCTCCTGTCTCTCAGCATTTGTTAAAATACTACATAATACTAAAGTGAATCCAATCGCCAGAAATCTATCCTGGATTTAATATTTTTTTAAGGCTTACAAAGTGCTAATCGCTAAAGCAGTGATTACTAGCCCTGGGTTGGTGATAACCTAAGGTCTCCAAATTACCTTATAGAACATGAAAAACAAAATTCTAAAACTTTTTCAAAAGAAAATTAATTATAGTTGATTCTAATTTGAAATATAAATATCTGCCACTGGAGATAGGAAGTGTGTCACAGTGGGACTTGGTGGCCTGAAGCATTGTGAGAAAACAAGCAACAATAGTCTATTGAAACTCCTAAAAGCTCAAAATCACTATACACTCTAAAAGAAAAAGGAAGAAATGCTATTCTTATTCTTAGGAACTTAAATTCTAACACACACCTTATGACATACACAGAGAGGAAGCAGCACAAAAACCCATTCCAGGACGTTTCCTGGAGAAGAATACAAATAAGGTGTGTCACACATTTTCATGAATAAAATAAACACGATAATATCTAATAACACCATTACACTATTCAGTGTGCCTAAATTACAGCTGAACTAAGAAATGAGAAAATTTCTGGAATGGGACCAGGATTGCTTTTTAATTGTCCTTTAGAAAAGGCAAAAAATAAAATTGCCTGCAATGATTTTCTTTTGAGATCCTTCACCTTATTTTTAAAATACGAAATCAAAAACATATTGAGACGCATAGTGAGGCCGGCCGATCAAACCGAAGCAAAGTGTCTCCTTTCCTCGGCGCAGGCTCTGCAGCTACAGCAAGCCCACAGTGCCAGCTTCAGACTGGCAGGGCAACTAGCATTGCACGTTCAGCCTGAATTTTTCAGTTCTTACTGATTCCTCTGAGAACCCCTCTCTTTCTTTACCTTTTTGTTGTTGTTTCATTTTTTGTTTGTTTTTGTTCTTGTTTCTCGGTGTTTCATTTGTTTGTTTGTTTGTTTGTTTCTGGATTGAGCTCTTTTTATTTAGGGATGGTCTTCCATTGTGCAAAACGTTCCCTAAGCCAATGAAAAACAATGACAATTTTATTTTCACATTAAGATTCCTCTCCCAGGACCATATTCCATGAATGAATGGCATGTAGGACACACTGCTAATAATAAAATCCACCAACTGTGCCAACGCGAGTGCAAGAAAAGCACAGGAGAGGGAAGGCTGGCCAAAGGAATCCTCTCCTCGTGTACCTGCAGTGGTGGACTCCTTTCACAGGAGACATCAAGGCTGCCTGCTCTGTTACCAGCTTCTTCACCAGGAAGCTATTACTTTGAAAAAGTAAAAATAAATAGCTCCTACAACCTCTCTCTTGTCTCGAAACCATGATTCTTGTTAGGAAATCAACCTAAACTCCACCTGTTAAAATTCTTCAAAATTGCACTCAATAAGGCAAACCAGTTTTTGTTGAAGGAACAATGTATATTGGCTACAAAGGGCACTGGAAACCAGGGGGTCGTTTCCCATGCAAATTAAACAACGCCCCGAAATACTGCAGAAAAGGCAACACATCTAAAATGAGTGCTGGCACATGGCCCAGAGCTAACCCACCTGACCCCTCCCACTACTTGTTCCCTAGGTTTCTGTCACTGGATTGTCCGGATTCTAGAGACTGGGACTACTAAAGTCTACTCGCCCCAGCGGATTAACTAAGACTTTTATTTTCTTTTAAGTCTCAAGCCTGTCTTCCTCTGCAATACAAGATGAGTTTAGTTTACCTAGTTACCATCAAAAGACTGGCATGAAGGAAGAAAGCAACTTAGTTAACTACAGAAACTGAACAGAATGATTTTTTTTAAAATCCACACAACTTATTCCACTATCTCCATCATTTATGAGATAAAATGTAAGCTTCTCCCTACTAATCAGGCCTCAATTTTTTTTTCATTCATCTCCATAGAACAAAAATTTATTGAACAACTACTACAGTCAAAGCACTCTTCTGAGCATGGAGTTTGCAGCACTGGGTAAGACAAAGTAAGTCTTGTGCTCTTGCCTAAATTTTCCGGGAGAAAGAAACTCAACAAATAGGTGTTATTTCAAATAATTTTAGGAAATTAAATGTACTCTAAGGAAAACACAATTGAGTAGGAGGAAAAAGACTGATGTGGAAAAAAATTCTAAATATTAAGACAGTGACTTGTTCCATAATAGCTGAGAGAAGAAAATAGTCTCAACACTTTTGGTTGGCTGCCCAGGTAAGGGATAAGGCAGAAATTTTTAAGTTACTTCTTTGCTGGAAGCCAGGAACATTAGAGGGGGAAAAAAACACTTAGTAAAATTGTCTTGAGGTGAGTCCAAGGAACAGAAAAGAGGCAAGAAGCCTGAAACAATGAAAAAGTCAAGTGAGGTAAGACTGGAAATATGAGTGACTTGGATGTTCGAATTTCTTTTAAATGCAGTGGCCAGCCTTTGGGGGGACATGAAACAAGGAAGTGACCTAATTTGAAAGCAAAATGTCAGCTTTCTGGAGAACATAAGGAAGAATCACAGCAGGGAAGTCAGAATTTATTTTAGAGTGAAGAGGAAGAAGAGCTTAAAGATAATTATCACGTCTTTTACTTACACGTGTGAGAGCGTGGTAAGCTACCTGAGATAAAGCCGAAGGCGGGCAAGGGGGCAGATAGAAGAGCTTGAACCTTAGCTGAAAATCCATTTTATCTAAGTCTTAATCAATTAAAATTCTCTTCATAAAGATTCTCCCTTATGGATATCCATTTCTTCTGAATCTTTTTTTTTTCAACTCTTCAAATCTATTTTATACTCTATTCTGCTGAATTTAGGCCAGACCCCTGAGCCTTCTTTTTCTCAGTCCCCAACTACCCGATGTCCAATCTGTACCCCTTACATATTGCCAATGTCCATTGCATGCTGTTTCACTCACCCCAAACTCTTCCTCCAACATATGGTTCTCAAACTGCATCCCCACATCCCTGTAGCTCTACCACGACCATCCTACCAATCCTTGTAAGATTCAAATCAAGTGTCTCTTTTTCAAGTAAAAATACTTTGGACTCCTTTCTAAGCAAATGTTGTCTCTCCATCCTCGTCTCCTAGATCATAATGGCTGACATCTCTCCCGCTCTTGGGTCAGACTACCACGTCCTAAGCATGTGCTCCCTGTTGGATAACTTGCCAAACCATGTAGTTTTTTGAGGTGGAAGGGAGGCAGTCCAGAGGAAGTTATTGTAATGATTAAGTGAGGTGACACACCTAAAATGTGTGCTTCCTGGCACAGAATAAGGACTCTACAAGATTAGATCTTCTGTCATTTTCTGTTCAATATTCCTTGGCTCATTTGTAAAAACAACAGTCTTTTTCTACTATGGTTGTTTTTAACCTAATATTAAAAACTCTGAGTCTAAAACTCCTATTCCTTAGTCACATAATAAATTTTGCATTCTTTCCCTGTTAATAATAAAATAAGCAAAATAAACCACCTGGGGTTAGAACAGAACCCCCTTCATCTTTATATTTGTTAGATATTTTATGAATATGTGTTGATGAATGAATGCTAAGCATATCTTCTTTTACTAAAATTCATTGAACACTCTTAAGATAGAAATAGTATCTTTTTGTACATTATCTTGAATTTCCACTGTACCTACTATGTACCTGTGTGAGTGTGTGCGTGTGTGTGTGTGTGTGTGTGT
>PVKB01002292.1:0-39399 GCA_004027205.1 Ctenodactylus gundi
AAGGGGGGAGGGGCAGGGAGGGAGTAAAGGGTAGATGGGGGAGGGACAAAAGGAGAGTGGCAGTCTTTGTCACCTTGACAAGATACATATGTGCACAAAATCCTCAACTTCATTGTAAACCTTAGGTTTTGCACTAATACATATCAATAAAATGGGGGGAAATTTTTTTAAAAAGAACGCAGCACAAACATGATTTTGCAGGCTTTAAGTCTATCTGCCCTTTTTTTAGGGCTTAGGATCAAAAGATGGTTAAGGAGGAATGAAGATAATTTGATCCTTACTGAAGTTATAGTAATTCTTATTATAACCTTGGGGTTATCAACAAAAAATATTTTATATTAGAAAAGACTAAGAGTATGTAAAAATTGTACTATTGACTTAATTTTTGTTTTCCTTATAAAATAGAATAAAAGAAATGTGTCTTTAAGGAAATATGGCTATCTGTACTGTTTTAAAAAACAATAAATTAATGACAGTGGCATGACCATTCTCAAGTTGTTTTTTTTTTCAACTCTGTAAATTACTACTTAGGGCTGGGGTTGTAGCTCAGCCGTCAAAGTACTTGCCTAGCAGCCACAAAGCCCTGGGTTCGATTTCCCAGCACAACGTAAATTGGAGGCGGTGGTACACACCTGTAATCCTAGCACTCAGGAGGCTGGGACAGAAGGACTGCTGTTAGTTTAAGGCCAGCTTGGGCTACATAGTGAGTTCAGGACCAACCCAAACTACAAAAGAAGACCCTGTCTCAATAACTAAGTAAATAAAAAAATACTGAATAGGCACAATAATGTTTTTTCAGGAATCCCAGAACTTTAATCTATTCCTTTATCTACAAGGATAGTTAAAAAATTTATTCTGAAATGGTATCTCACCTTATGAACGGTGATTTTGAACCCCTGAGCTCAAGCAGTCTGCCATCTCGGCCTCCCAAGTAGCTGAGGCTACAGACACAACCACCATGATTGAACTGAATACTGAATTTTATGGCAGACAAAGTTTTGGGTTTTTAATCATTTTTTGTTGGTAGTACCAGACACTGAATCCAGGGGTCTTTCACTGAACTACATCTCCAAGCAGTCCTTTCGATTTTGAGAAGGGGATCTCACTAACACACCTAAGTAACCCAGGCTGAGCTTGAATTTGCAATCCTCCTATGTCACTCATAACTCACAATGAAGTATAGGCTGGCCATGAACTCATGGCAATCCTCCTACCTCAGCCTCTCTAATATGGGATTACAGACATGAACCACCAATGCTCAGTTTATGTGGTGCTGGGGAACCAAACTCAGGTGTTAATAGGAGGAATGCTGACCACGACCCCCGGCCTCACACGCCCCGGCACCCCAGCCCTAGGCACATCCCTGGCCCTCAGCCTCACTCTAATACAGAGGGGCCCTCCCGGACTCAGTCTGAAGCTTAGTTCTAAGACTCTCCTTCACGTTCCCGCTGGCCATTGGCACATCCACAGCCCTGAAGCCTAGCCAGCATTCCTAGGAGGAATGCTGCTTGATAGGCAAACACTTTAACCACTCAGCTATGTCTCTAGCAGCTAACCCTTAAAAGCATTTAAAGAATTGGGTACATTTTTAATTATAAAATTATATAGTAAATGGGGTTAAACTATATAATAACTAAAATTAAACAGCCACAAACTCAGTATGACACAATTTTCTTCAGTTTCTACATCAACATTAAGACAATCTTTGGTGCCAAAATATTTTTAATCCACACACAAGTCTGACAGAGTAAACTAGTATCGCCAAGAGAAAAATTTTCTAGTAAAATTCACCTACATTGCTATTTCACATTCTTGCAATGACCTGAACCGCAGACAATTACTGAAGGAGTAACAGTGCTTCAAAAGATGATAAAATCATTACTGGACACTGACTTTCTGAAGCTAAGCTCTACAATAGCTGTGTTACCTACAGATAAACTTTCCAAAGTAATCTGACACATCCTCCTTCCCTACTATGGCGCAAAACCTGACCTCACCTTCTGGATCCCTACCACCCATACAACAGCTACTCCATTCTTTCATCTCCTTCAGGGTTCCAATCCTCCATTAAGTCATCTCCTTCACTGTATTTTCCTATTTTAAAGATCATATCCATTCTCAAGGCCTACAAACTAGTCATTTCCCAGATCACACACCTAGAGCTACTTTTGTATCTCCAAAAGCCTGTTTAACAACTTCTTTTGGTTGTCCTCAATTTACATTAAGTCATCAATTAGGGCCAGCACTGCCAATTTTTTGGCTATTGAACATATATGAGTAAATATATGTACAGATAAGTATGAATATGTATCAGAATAATGTTGACAGGTGTTAACAATGCATGAAAAGTGTTCTAATTTTACTCTTTCCTTAATTAATTTTAAGAGTCTATGATGAAGATGTTTGTAAGAAATGTTCTTTTTCCAAAAATTCAAGTGACTACAACTGCCCGCGATGATTTTTCTTATTTCTCTTCACGAAAACACAATTTCTGCTGCTCTCCCCTGTCAGTACATCAACTGGTACCCTGGTAACTAAGGAAATAATCCCTTAAGCAGAAACTTCTGATATTTTCAATTCCTCCTATTAACACCTACATTCAATTAGTCTTCTCCTACTGGAGACCAAACGCCACTCCTTGTGGATGCTAGGCTAACACACTAATATGGAGTTACATCCTCAGTTTTTTTTTTTTTTTTTTTTTTTTTTTTTGAGGCAGGGTCACTCTGTTGTAGCCCATGAGGCTCCTGAACTCACTGTGTAGCCCAGGCTGGCCTTGAACTCTAGGCAATCCTCCTGCCTCAGCCTCCAAGTGCACCACCACACCCAGCTTATGTGGTACTGGGGAATCAAACTCACGGCCTCCGCAAGCACTTTAACCATTGTATCATTCCTCCAGCCCCAGTCCTTTTTTCTTTTCAGTTAGTTTTACTACGCAGCCAAGGGTGGCCTCCAACATGCCAACACCCTATCTCAGGCTCTCAACTAGCCAGGGTCACAGTTATGTGCCACCAGCCCAGCATCAGTTACTCTACAAGTAACAGCTTAAAGTTACTCCATTGTACAATCATGCACATGCCTGTAATCCAAGCACTTGGGAGGCTGAGGTAGAAGGATTACAAGTTCAAGGGAAGCCTGAGCTATGCACAGAGTTTAAGACCAGCCTAGATTCCATAGTTACAACCTACCTCAAAAAAAAAGGTTACTTTATTTTCTAGTGTCTTGCTCCCAATCTAACCAAGAACTTGTCCAAATCTTTCATGATACAAGTAATCACATAATCTTGGACTCATGTGTCACGTTTTTGTAAATTCTAGCAATGTAATGACTACTACAGACAAGGTCTAGGCGTTCAGTCTACTGATAGAAAAAGATGAAAATACAGAAAATAAATGGTAAAGCAGGGTGTGCTCATGCACACCTATAATCCCAGCCCTCTGAGAAGCTGAGGCACGAGGATCATTAAGCTAGAACCTAGCCTGGCGAATTTAGCAATTTAGTGAGACCCTGTCACACACACACCCCAAAAAAAATCCAAGAGATTTAGGGATGTAGCCCAATGTCAAGGGTTAAATCGTTAGTACTATAAAAATAAACAATGTGATTAAAGAGGTATTAAGAAAAAGAAGCTAGTGTAATGGTGCACACCTATAATCCTAGCACAAAGGAGGATTGCCATGAATTCGAACCCAGCCTGGGCTACACAGTGAGTTCAGAACCAGGTTGGGCTGTACAGCAAGACCTTGTCTCAAACAAAATAAAACAGGGAAAAAAACAACAACAATAACAACAAAAGGAGATAAGTGATAGGGTATACTTTAAGGAGATAAAAAGATAAATTTGAGCTGGGATCTAGGGCAAAATTAAGTAAACACCTGAGCAAAGAGCACTTTAAGCTGATGGAACAAGTATAAAAGACTGTGACACACGATACCTGATGTACCTAAAGAACAGAGAATGAAAGGGCCATTACAGTGACAGTGAGAAAAAAGTGAAGAGCGGCCCAATTAAGTCAAGTCATGATTAGGAGTTTATGCTTTTTCCCAGATGTGTTGCAAGGCCATTAGTTCTGAACTGACAAATGATTAGGTATGACTTAGATTCTAAACTGACAGTGGAGAACCTTTTTTCTGCCAATGGCTATTTGGGTATTCATGGCCATCTGTGGGCCATATGAAGCTATCAAGTTAAAAATCAGCCTGCTACATATTTGTTAATATATTTAACTCGTCTCTGATGTGAGAGCAGAAACTGCTTTTCTTTGGTGAGGTCTTGGCTAGGCAAGACCAAATTATTTTGCAGGGCGTATTTGGTTCATGGCCAACATTACCATCCCATGTTCTAAAAGGAATACCCTGACGAAGGGGTAGAAAACAAACTGTATCGGAAAACAGGCTGACCAGTCAGGTTAGTGAGACAATCAAGGCAGTGACTTAGCCTAGCAAGGTGAGAGCTATGATGGTGGTAAGAATGTGAGAAAAGCTGGGTGTTTTTTTACATCAGCTTCAAATCTTCATCTTGGTTACCTTGCTTAAATTTCTTAGTTAGTGAGTAATAATTTCTTCAACTGCAAATAACACCAGCAAAAGGTTTCAACCTTCATAAAAACAAAGAGCTCATGTCCCATTCCTTATTTTATTCCTATCATTAGGCACAGTGCCTGTTACCCAAAAAAAGCTTTTCATCTTCGAATATTTGAATAAACATTTACCTCATACTTTTAACTTGGGCACTAGATCTAATTCGTCCTCTCCTATTCAGGAATGCTTGTTCCAGCAACAATCTTACCAATTTTCCTTTCCTACTGGATCTTTCCCAGGAGCACACATTATTATTTCTCCATTAAGATCTGAACAGAAATATACTTCACTCTGTAACTCAATCCGCAATTGCTACATTTCTCTACTACTTTTTCTATCAAAATTCCTCAACAGGGCTATACACCTTTGCTGTCATCAATCTTCTCTGAATTGGCTTTCACCACTGTTAACAGAGTCACTGATAACCTACATGATGCCACAACCAAGAGTCAATTACCAGTCTTCACCTTATCTACAAGGGATCACTCACTCCTGTGGAAACTCACGGCAAAGCCTACACCCCTGGTTTTTCTGCTTACCTCACTGCACGTTCTCAGGCTACTTTCCTGATTCCTCCTCCTCACTCCTAAATCTGAACATGTCAGGCCATGGGGCTCAGACCTCAACCCTTTACTCTAGCTCCAAATACTTTCTTTCTCACTTCATCTGAACTTGTGGTTGTAAAGCTCCCATTTAAATGTTTATACTGTCTGCACTTAAAATATCCAGCAAGGCCTCTCCCCTAACACCAGGCTCATATAAGCAACTTTTTACTCAATAGCTCCACTCAGGTGTTTATGAGATACCTAACTTACAACATGTCTTTTAACCCACTTACTTGCTCTTTTCTGGAGTTTTCCTTACTTCAGTAAGTGGCAAATCCATCCTTTGAAACTCTCAGGTCAAAAGCCTTAAACTAATAACCCTTTCCTTCCTCTCATATGGCCAATCTGTCAGTCCAATTAGATCTGCCTTTGAAATATCAAGAACCAAATTACTTATGAACTTTCAACCAGCCAATAAATCTACTTAGATTTCCCTTTAAAATACTCATAAGCTGGTGGCAGAGGAATGGCTTAGCGGTTAAAGCACTTGCCTAGAAAGCTCTAAATCTAGAACTAAATACCCGAGTTCGCAAGCACTAAGCAAGCACTAAGTACCTGATTCCCCAGCACCACATCAGCTGGGCATGGTGGTGCCCACCTGTAATCCCAACACTCAGGAGGCTGAGGCAGGAGGATTGCCTTTAGTCCAAGGCCAGCCTGGGCTCAATAGTGAGCTCAGGACCAGCCTGGGCTACAGAGCAAGACTCATCTCAAAATAACAAACAAACAAACAAACACATCCTGTGCTATAGGAATAGCTCAGCGGGGGCTGGAGGAATGGCACAGCAGTTAAAGCACTTGCAAGGCCCTGAGTTCAATTCCCCAGCACCACATAAACCAGGCATGACAGCACACACCTGCAATCCTAGCACTTGGGAGACTGAGGCAGGAGTGCTCTGAGTTCGAGGTCAGCCTGGGCTACATATGAGTTCAGGACCTCTATCTCAAAAATAAATCAATAAAATACCCACAATCTGACTACATCCTACCAGCTTCAGGTATAACTGCCCTACATTTTAACATTGTAGACCTTTCATTAGCACAAGAGACCACTAAAATATACTGACAGAGGTTCTCCTGAGGCAAGAAATACAAAATAACGATTAGCACTCACTTTGAAATATATTTTGGGTGCAGTTAAGGTCCATGAAGAAATATCTAGACTCTCTAACCTTACAGGGTAAATTTGTGGACTTCAAAATTGCCCTGGGGGATCTGAGTGTGTAGTTCAATGATAAAACAGAAGGTTAGCATTCACAAGCCCCCACATCCAATCCTTAGAACTCAAAAGGAAGAAAAAAGTTCTGAAAAGCAGTTGTACTTCCACATTTCTATTCACATAATACATTGGTATTTGGTATACACTATCACTCATTACTTTCTTCTTACTACAAATATATGCATATATGTAAAGCAAATGGTATATACACAGTGACACTGAAAAAATTAATGACATATGGATTAGTGTCAGATTATTTGTACTGCTGTTATTTTTTTCTTTTTGAGACAGGGTTTCAATGTATTTCCCAAAATGGAAATGAACTAGATCCAAAAGATCCTATCGCCTCGGCCTCCCATGTGCTGAATACTAAAGGCGTTCACCATAATACTTGGCCCTTTATTTCTGTAACCATTTGTGCCTTTATTTTTAGTATCAGACAGGTTTGTTTCATTAAGTAAACCTAAACTTGAGAAAAAAATCTGTATTTTCAGGAAAAGAAATTTAGAAATGAATCACTTTACAGAAAGAATTCACAAGAGCAAGCTCCTTGGTGCTCTATGTTTTTGGCTTTTTGTTGTTTTGTGAGACAGAGTCTCGCTCTTTAGTCCAGGCTGGTCCTGAACTTACTATGCAGCTCAGAACTTACAGCAATCCTCCTGCCTCGACCTCCCAAGTGTGGGGACTATAGGTGTACGCCATCAAACCCAGCTTACGTGGTGCTGGATAATCAAACTCAGGGCCTTGCGCTTGCTAGGAAAGGACTCTAATCACTGTGCTATTCCTCCACAGCTCTCTCATACTCTGTTAAAAGAACTTACAAATTTTACAAATAAAAATACAGCTTTACCTCAGAAGAAACATTAACACATTGTGGTCAATAGAGTCTACAAAGCCAGACATGGTGGTGCAAGCCTGTAACCTTAGCACTTGGAAGGCTGAGGCAGGAGGACTGCTGTGAGTTCGAGGCCGGCCTGGGCTATATAGCAAGTTCAGGAACAGGACGAGCCTGAACTACAAAGCAAGATCATATCTCAAAAAAATAATATAACAATAATAAATCCCACAATATTATAATCTCAGGTATCCATGAAGAAATAGATCACTTATACTGGTTAAATCTAAGAAACAGGAAATGGCCTCACTTCAGGATTAATTTAATTTAGACCTTACAAGAATTCTAGTGAAAAAAATTCTAATGGTTAGGAGCTTTCAAAAACTGTATCAGCTGTGCTTAAAAGTTCAATAGTTAGGTTCAATTTTATTTAGAATGAAACAAATATTACCGGTCTCTATCCACGGTGACCCCATAAGACTGTTCAGAAAAAGTACTCAGTCAGGTTCCAGTAACCCTTTCTGTCTTCAGAACTAGGCAACCTTGTAACAACTGCTCTTTCTTTACGCACTAGCCACGGAGGCTTAGGAAAAGTATTAGCTCCAGAATCTAGCCATATATTTACTTCAGCAACAAAGGAAGCTTTCCTGGAGAGGAGAAGGGAGGAACTCAACAGAAGTAACCAGGCACTTGAACAGTCTTTCAGTACATGCCAGGGTTCTTCTATTATCCAACTCCCATTTAAAGTTTCTATCTCATAAATTCACAAATATGTCAGTTTCTCCTCATACATAATTCAATTCAGGTGCTACAGTGGCAGACTTTTGGGATACTGTTAAAACATACCAGTTCTGGAGCTGGGCATGTAACTTTGTGGTCAGAGTACTTGCACAGAAGGTGCAAGGCATTATTAGGTTCAATTATCCAGCACTACATAAATATTAGCTGGGTATTTTGGTGCATGCCTGTAATCCCAGCACTTGGGAGGCTGAGGCAGGAAACTTGCCTTCAGTGTGAGACCACCCTGGAGCACACAGTGAGTTCAGGATCAGCACGGACTGCACAAGACTCAAAAAACAAAAAAATCACAAACACTGGCTTTATGTAGAGCTCCATTACTAACGAATGAGACTCTTAATCTATCATTTCTTCCTAATTCCTCTACAGCATATCAAATGCTATGCTCTCAAGTAAGAATTTACTATACTTATAGCATTCTGGGAGACTAACGCATATTTACATATTCTATGAAATATGTATTTCTCATTTAAAAGAACCACACACAGAATCACAGTATGGCCCACATTCCTTTGTTTTTACAACAACCATTTATCACGCATGTTTTTCCACCAATAATGCATTCAGGCTCATTCCCTCTTTTCAAAGCCTAGTTAATTTAGCCAACTACCTATGGATGGGTATTTTGACTGACCCCAATACTGCATATGTGACGTCTTCCCATACTGGCACACTGAGTAAGAGTTGGTGAGTACTAAGAAGCCTTATTCCCTAGAAGTTCACATTTTTGACTGGAAATAATAATAATTGATTGTGGTAATTAAAATGGCCTGATAAACAGTCTGGCTAGGTTGGGAGTGCAGCTCAGGAATTACAGCGCTTGACTGGTAAGCAAAAGGCCCAGGGTTCAATCCCCAGCACCACATAAACTGGGTATGGCAGCACATGCCTATTAATCCCAGCACTGGAGAGGCTGACACAGGAGGACTGCTATGTGTTCAAGGCCAGCCTGGATTACACAGTGAGACCAGCCTAGACTACAGAGTAAGACCCTGTCTCAAAATGAATAAATAAATAAATTAAATAATGCACTAATTATACGCTACTGCTCTCTCCAACTTCACCAATATTTAGCTGGTATCATTACGTAAGAAAACTGCCCATTACGTTTCTCTTTTTTTTTTTTTTTAGACAGGCTCTTGCTCTGTAGCCCAGGCTGGCCTTAGATTCAAGGCAATCCTTCAGCCTCAGCCTCCTCACTGCTGGGATTACAGGTGTGCGCCACCATGCTCAGCATTATGTGGTGCTTGGGAAAGGGCCTTAAGCTTGCAAGCAAGTGGATTTAACCATTGTGCACTCCTCCAGCTCTACTTAAAAAAGAAAGAAAGAAAATCCACTAGGAGGAGTAGCACAGTGGTTAAGTGCTTGCCTAGCAAGCACAAGGCCCTAAGTTCAATTCCCCAGTACCACATAAACCTAGCCGAGTAATCCCATCACTAGGAGGCTGAAGTCAGAGGAGTGCTGTATGAGTTCCAGGCCAGCTTGGGCTACACAGTGAGTTCGGGACCAGCCTACATGACAGAGGGAGACCTAACTCAAAAAAACAAAAAGAAAAATCCTCTACAAGTATCACTTAACCTAATTTAAACTTTTAATTATAAAGAAGACCACAATTTCAGCATTCAAAGAAAATGACCACAATAAACCTTTCACCAGATATTGTGTGCCCACTTTGTTCTCGGCTTTATGCTATGAACCAAATAAAGATCATGGAGACACCAGATCAGAAAAGGTCCTTGTTATAAAAGAGGTTACTATTTGGCACATCATTTTTTTACATTTAATAGAATAGCAGCTGGAGGAATAACAGAGGTTAGAGCACTTGCCTAGTAAGCACAATGCCGAGTTCAACATTCCAGGCATGGTGGTATACATTTGTAATCTCAGCACTTGGGAGTCTGAGGCAGGAGGATTGCTGTGAGTGTAATGCCATTCCGGGCTACATAGTGAGTCCAGGATCAGCCTGGACTGCAGAATGAGACCTTGTCTCAAATAAAATAAAAATAAAAAGGAAAAAAAAAAAGAATAGGCGAACATCGAGGCACATGAAGAAATTCTTATGAAGGCACAAATGTTTATCTTGTTTTGAGACAGCATCTCACTCTGCAGTCCAGTCTAGTTCCAAACTCACTATATCTCAAATTCACGTCAATGCTCCTGTCTCTGCCTCCCAAGTGTTGTTGGGGTTACAGGTGTTTGCCACCTTGTCCAGTTTACGTCACTCTGAGGATTCACTTAATCCAGAGGCCCCAGCCCTAGGAAGGTGCAAATGAACCAGGAAGTTCTTTGTTCAAGGAAAGATTAATGTGCTCAACAGTATTCTCTGATTCCACATCCTTCTCTTAGGCAATTCTTTCCACCAATAATGTCTCTCAGAAAATACAAGCATATTCTATGTGACAGGGGAGACACGAAGAGAAGACAAGCACAGTTCAAAATATTAACATATAAATCACGGCTGAACGAGTAGCTCAACAGTAGAACATGTGTTTTTGCACCCATGAGGACCTGGGTTCAATCCTCAGCAGCAAAAACAGAAAAGAAGGTAACAACCACTTCTCCCTTATTACCTCACTCTAAGCACCTCAAACAGTTACTGCTATGGTTTTAGCAACCAACTCCAGCAAAGTGTTCAGGGTTCTATACAAATGTTACCTCAACAGTAGCAAAATACACATAGATATCCCCAAGATAAAAACAGCTACACTTTCAAAAAAGTCAAATATTTCCCCTTTCATATAGCAAAAAGAATAGCAAATTGGGAAGATTTTGGCAATATGCTAAAGAACACTTACCTCTGTTCCGATTCCAGGCTGCACACCGGAGTACACACTGTCTGGCGGAGGACCACCATACTTCCTTTGGCCTGTGGTAACATCCAGAGTATAACCAGTCCTCTCAAGCAAGGCCTACAGATAATTACACATCATCAGAAACACACTAAGTCAATATATTAATCTTTTCCAAAAGGTACCCCACATCTCATGATGTATATTTCATAGCAGGTAAGAAAAGGCCACATTTCACCCAAGCTCCTCTCATATACATGTTGCCCTTATTTATTTTACTGCTCTTTCTCATATATTTAAGAGCCACAGGCAAAGTCTCCAAAGCACACACTACAATTTTTGTTATAAACAGTAATTTTAAAAAGAGCAAAGAACATTTAAAATTCTACATAGAGCAACCCCATGCCATCTATTCATAGTATTTCTTATCTTTCAATTCCTCTACTTCAACTACTTTCCATTACTAATTCTCTTTACAGGTCATACTTTTTCTAATCATCTTTTTTTTTGAGGCAGAGTCTTACTCTGTAGCCTAGGTGGATCTTAAACTCACTATGAAACTCAGGCTGGCCTTGAACGCATGGGAATTCTCCTGCCTCAGCTTCCCAAGGGCTGGGATTACAGGTGAAAAATTGCTTCTCTCAGCTAATCTTCATGTGGTGCTAGGGATTCAAATCCAGGGCCTTACACATAGTAAGTAGGCAAGCACTTTGACCAGAGCTATGTACCCAGCCCTCTACTAGTAATCCTTCGAAATAAAGTATTCTCTTATCTCTTAAGAATTAAAAATCTGGAGCCAGGTCTGGTGGCACAGGCCTACAATCCCAGCAGTCTGGGAGGTTGAGGCAGAGGAATCACAAATTCAAATCCAGGGAAGGCTGAGAGAGGAGTATTGCTATGAGTCCAAGGCCAGCCTGGGCTATATATAGAGTAAGACTCTGTTACAGAAAAAAAAAAAAAAATCCAGCCTAGATAATTTGGCAACTTAATGAGAGCCTCTCAAAATGAAAAAATAAAAATGGTCTGGGGATACAGCTCAGTGTACGGCCCTTGGCTCACACTCTAGTACTACGAATTAATAAATGAATGAATAAATACAATTAGATGTCTTGGAGCTGGAGGAATAACTCAAAGGAAGGTTACAGTACTTGTCTAGCAAACGCAAAGCCTGGAGTTCCATTCCCCAGCATCAAATAAGCTGGGCGTGGTGGTGTATGCCTATAATCACAGCACTGAGGAGACTGAGGCAGGAGGATTGCCGTGAGTCCAAAAAGCCAGCCTGGGCTCCATAGTGAGTTGAGGACTAGACTGGATGACAGGGCAAGACCCTCTCTCTCAAAAAAAGTAGCCTTGGGGCTGGGGATGCAATTCAGTGTTAAAGTACTTGCCCAGCATGAACAAGGCTCTAGGTTCAAACTCAAAGCCACAAAGAAAGTAAATATAAATCAGAAGCTTTAATTAAACAAGACAGAGGCAGGAGGAGCCACTCAGCAACCATGTGACTTAGGAAGACACTACTTTAAAATCAAGAAATAGTGACTGGAGGAATAGCACAAACGTCAGAGCACTTTCTAGCCAAGTGTAAGGCCCTTGGTTCAATTCCCTGGTACCACATAAGCTGGGCATGTTGGTGTACACCTGTAATCACAGCACTCAGGAAGCTGAGGCAGGATTGCCTGTGTTCAAGGCCAGCCTGCGCTCACAGTCAAAACCAGCTTCAACTATAGAGTAAGACCCTGTCTCAAAAATACATAAATAAATAAATAAAAATGGGCAGAATAAAAAAAAAGAAAAATGAGCTGGGATGTAGCTCAGTGGGAAGGTCAGTTCCATTTTCAGTACTATCTAAAGAAAAAAAGTTCAAGTGCTTTCAAAAAGGCTTTTCATTAACTATTATTCATACTCCACTGAACTCAAAAGTTTCATAACTGAACCTTTGTTTTCGCATGATTCTTTTTGTTTCCTGCTCCAGTTGCATCATAAATTCAGTTACAACTAGTATGGTCTAGAAGCTGAAGGACAGCACAGCAGTTAACAGCACTTGCCTAGAAAACCCAAGGCTCTTGAGTTCTATTCCCATGCACCACATAAACAGGTATAGTGGTGTATGCCTGTAATCTCAGCTTGGAAGACTGATGCACGAGAATTGCTATGTGTTAAGAGGCCAGCCTGGACTGCTATGTGTTTGAGGCCAGCCTGGACTACATAATGAGTTCAGGACCAGCCTGTCTCAAAAATAAATAAATAAATAAATAAATAGTCTCATACAAAAGGGATTTAAAATTTGGCAGTTACCAAATAAATACACTCAGATTTCAAAAACAGTTTCATGTTTCCTAATTTCCAGACTTTATCACATTATATTAAGTACCAGCTATTAAGAGAAATCACAGAATATCCTTGCCCTCAAAGTGCTGTATTGTAACGGTGGCAACATTTTTATATAAAGGTCAGTAGAACAAAGACACATGGCAAATAAAAAAAATGTAACTTACTTAGGGCAGAATTTTACACTTCAGTCTAAAAACTAGAAACTAGTGTCAGAAAAACAGACATCAGATAGCAAACTCAGTGACCCTGGGATTCCACAGGGATGCATGCCCTAGGAGGTCCATTCTCCTACCCGTAACACTACTTCTTTCCCTTGAATACCAAGGATTGAATCCAGAGCCTCTCCACCACTTGGCTACATCTCAGCATTTACGTTAGTTCAGTCTTTCTTTCTAATTTTCTTTCTCTCACATTGAGTTACACTTCCAGCCCATTTTTCATTTTTTATTTTGGGAAAGGGTCTCAGGTATATGCCTGGTTAAAATTGTCTAAGGACTACAAGAATACTAGAGCAGTTAGACCACTGCCTACAAGTACAAGGCCCTAAGTTTGACTCCCCAGCATCACAAAAACTGGCAGTGGTTTCACACACCTATAATCCCAGCACTCAGCAGGCTGAGGGAGGATTGCTGTGAGTTCAAGAGCAGCCTGGAATATAGGACGAGACTGCCTCAAAAAAATAAAGCTCTCTAATTTTAAATGCTGGGTGTGGTGGTACACACCTGTGCCAGTAATCCCTGCACTAGGGAGGCTGAGGCAAGATGATTGCCATGAGTTTGAAGACAGCATGGGCCATGTATATGGTAAGTTCAAGATCAGCCTGGACCACAGCCTGGACTCTATCTCCAAAAAAAAAAAAATTTTTTTTTACTAGAAAGCTGGAAGCTGGGAATGGAGGAATGTAACCTCAGCACTCAGGAGGAGGCTGAGGCAGAATTGTCATAGTTTGAGACCAGCCTGAGTTACAAACTAAGACCCTGCACCCTACCTAATTTTTTGTTGTTATTGTTAAGAATGGATTTATGGGGCTAGAGGAACAGCTTAGTGGTAAAAGCACTTGCCTATTATGCCCAAGGCCCTGGGTTCAATTCCCTACCACCACACAAGCTGGATGTGATAGCGCACACCCGTGATTCTGGTACTTGGGAGGCAGAGGCAGGAGAACTGTCATGAGTTCTAGGCCAGCCTGAGCTACATAGTCAGTTCAGGATTAACTTGAACTACAGAGTAAGAACCTGCCTCAAAAAAAAAAAAATGGGTTTATACTATTTTTCAATGAGGGAAAAGTACAAAGGAGCTCTACATAAGTTCATTATATGACAGAAGTTACAAGTTATATTTCTTATCTAAAACATAAAGTAGGGGCTGGAGGAATAGGTCAGAGGTTAAAGTGTTTGCCTAGCAAGCCCTTGGCCATGGGTTCAACTCCCCAACACCACATAAGCTGGTGCACACCTATAATCCCAGCACTCAAGAGGCTGAGGTAGAAGGATTACTGGGAGTTCGAGGTCAGCCTCGGCACCATCTTGAGTTCAGGACCAGCATGGGCTACAAAGCAAGACCCTGTCTCAAAAAAACCAAATAAATAAAACTAAAAAAACACGAACTAGTTGTACAAACAACTTCAACACTAAATAGTTGAAATATAACTATGTAAAATTTAAATGTGACATCATTGGAAGAGCATTGGCCTTGGAAGCAGGAAGCTCTGGATTTAAGTCCCACTAGGTAAGGGAAGGAACCTATCACCGCAGGAAGACAACAACCTTCATTTAACTTTCAGTAAAAGCTTAGTGTTTACCTTTCAGAGCAGTTTACCTAAGTAAAAATAATGATAATGGCTCACAGTTACACAGCTCTTGCTACAATCCAGGCACTACTCTAAGTGCTACACATTGGTTAATTCATTTAATCCTCACAGCACAATTCCCGTTTTACAAATAAACCCCAGGTGTGAAAACTCAGGCAAAGGGTAGTTAAAACAATCTCTTTAACAAAAGAAATACAGTAGTCACACGTGTAATCCACACCTGTAACCTCAGTTCTCTAAAATGATGAGGGCACAAGGACAGCAAGCTCCTGCCCTGCGTTAGCAATTTAGAGACTTTGAAAAGAGATGGTCTGGGGATATTTAAGTATAAGCATAAGACTTAAATTCAATCCCCAGGGCTGAAGGAATGGCATCATGGTTCAAGCACTGAGCGTAAGGCCTGGGTTAGATTTCCCAGCACCACATAAACTGGGCATGGTGGCGCAAGCCTGTAATCTCAGCACTCAGGAGGCGGAGTCAGGAGATTACCATAAATCCAAGGCTAGCCTGGGCTCCATAATGAGTTCAGAACCAGTCTGGGTTACTGAGCAAGACTGTCTCCAAAATAAATAAATAAATCCCAGCACCAGACAGACATACACACATACACAAAAGAAGAAAAAGGCAGGCAGGCAGGCAGGCAGAGAGGACCCCTCAACTCCCAAGTGTGTGCAAAGTTCTTAGAAAGTGAGCCAAGAGATATTACTGATCAATCCAATAAGTTATTATTGAAAAGATCAACAAATGTGTCATGTATTAATGGCCAGAAGAACAAAATGAGGGAGTCTGAATTAAGGCTTTTCACAGAACACTCCAATTCTCAAGTCAAGTTTTACCTTGATCTTTGCTTCATCGGGTCCCTTTGTGGATTCTTGCACTTTGCTGCCCTGTTTCTCTCTTTGCCTGTAGGTCTTCATAACTCCACATAAAAATGCACTTTTGTTCTAAAACAGGCAAATAATAAAAAGAACCACAGGAATCTTTGAAGGGTCAAATACGTAACTAAATTCAAACACCTCAAGGCCACAATTTTAACAAAATATTTATTCATTAATTCATCCAATAAATATGTGCTGAAGGTTATCACGTACCAATACCTGAAGCAGACAGCACTAAAACAGTGTAGACTTCAGGGATTATTCTACACTGGGAAGTCTTCCATTTGTTGATATTTAACTGAACCTGAACTACCCTTAGCCACATGGCTACAGCTATTCCCCTCACCCACATTATTTCCCTACAAGACAATAAAGCAAGCTCAGATAACACAAAAATGTTCAAAATCTGAGCAATTCAGAGTTGGAGGACTAACTCAGTGGCTAAAGTGCTTCCCTAGCAAGTTCCAATGCCCTAAATTCAATTCTCCAGCACCACAAAAGTGTGTAATAACAGCATTCAAGAGGCTGAGGTAGAAGGATTGCCATGAGTTCAAGGCCAGCCTGGACAACATCATAGTAAGTTCAGGACTAGCCCTGATTATAGAGCAAGACTCAAGTCTTGGACAAAAAATCTGCTCAATTCAAACATGCAAAATCTTAATAGTAATAATCACCAAACCACAGTTTTAAGTTTTTAAAGTAATTTATTGCACAAAATGGATGGAGGAAACTCTTGCTTTATACTTGTTCCTGTGAAATTCTTTGCCCCAAATTTTCTCCTTTAATTTTTTTTTTAAAGAGGTGGTAGTCACAAGCAAAAAAGACCACTGCTTCATGGGGGTGGGGAATACTGTAATAGCAACTTCAGGTAATTAACTGTTTAAAGGCATTTGTGAGTAATGATCTTACCTGAACATGGGACAAGTCACTTTCCTTGAACTGCTGTAGCACAGACAAAGCTCCTTCTTCATTAAATTCCCTGAGAGCATCAATTGCTCTTTCATCAAGATCGACATAAGCTACCAATCCTAAAAATTAAATTGAAAAGGGGTAACATTATTGCAATAAAAAGGGCAAGCTATACTGTCCTACTGACGCTTCTTAAAAATTGCATATTCAATATTACTGCTAACTATATTTTCATTCAACTATATGCATGTATGTAAGTTATACAAATATTATATAGGAAGGTCAAGTATAAATAATGAAAAAAGATAAATGTCAAAAACTATAAACATGAATTTCAATACACAAAAAAAATCCTAAAACCCATTTCCAATTCCCCAACGTTAGTTCTTAAAAGTTGTATCTGATATATGTACTGTATTACACATTAAGCAGTCATACAAGTTCTGGTTTATGTTGGCGTACTAAAGAACATACTATACTTTCCAAGGATAAACCTTCAAATCATGGATTTTCATAGCTATTTACTACATGAGGTAGGAAAAAATATAAGAACTAATTTTATTTAATAATTCTTTCCACTCCACGGTAAGTGTCAAAAGCTTCCCCTCCTTAGCACCAAAGATAAACTGAAATGCATTTATCTGAGCATCTACTTTGCTGCAATCAGAATGTGGAAAGGCGTACTTTTAAACTCATCTACAAATATAAGTGCAGCTTGATTAATCAATTCTGAAAGTCATATTTTAAGGCATTCTGTTTTTCTGAGGTAACAAGCTGTGATTTAAAAGATGCTGTGGCATTCACAACACTTCAATAATGACAATCTTTTTCAAATGGTAATAAAAACTCTATGGACTTACAAAGAAACTACACAAGAAATATGCACTGCATTCTACACAGGTAGCATCTTTAAGTGCACACAGAATATCTAAGTTTAAAATAAAATTTCTTAATTCTGTTAAGTTTGTGTTATATTTCTCTCTATATAAGCAATCTATTTCAGAATTGATCCAATGTAAAACAAAAACATTCAACAGATTTTTAAAAAACCCAAGTCTGAATGAACATCAAAAGTTACAAAAAGAACTTCATCAACACAGTAAATGAATTTCAAATAAATGTCACTTGCAAAAAAAATTTAAACGTGACTATACAATTTATTTGCAAAGCTCAAAGTGAGCATGGCCTAAGTTACTGGAGTTTTCTTACTTGAATATTCCATAGCACTACCCAAAGCCACAACTGAGGACACTCATGAATCCATTCTGTCAATCCAGGCCTACTATGCTCAAACCATCAGCCTCTTAGCAATAACAGAACACTCTCCAGGGGAGGATCTCTAAGCAGATCACTGCAATTCTCTATGGCAGAATGTCACAGAAAGTTCCTGAGAACTTATTTTCAAATGGGACCATCACTCAGGAGTCCTCTTCGTAAGTCATTTTGGTGTCTAAAATTATCCTGAGCTGCCCAGATTTACAGTTTTTTAAGGACACAAAAACCCAGCTGTTTGTCTACTGTATTTAAGACATTTGTGAGTAAGACAATTCAATATTCATCTTCTCTCTCTCTCTGAATCTGGATAAGCACACAAAACACAGAGGAAGAAATTTCCATCTATGGTCCCAAAGGAGGAGGACACGTTTATTTATGAACAACGCTAAGGGTAAATATTTCTCTCCCTCTTTAAAACTTCAAGCCACTTACAACCAACCATATTAAGATGTCAAATTTACTTAAGCACTTAACCATGGTACTTCTGGATTAAAAAAATAAATAAATAAAGCAGCTGTTACAAACCAAACACTTCCAAATTACAGAGAGATGTGGATTTCTATGAAGAACTAGACAGACCACACTCTCCAGTCTGACATTTAGTATCATTTCAGACAATACAGCCTAACTATTCCTCTTACTATGCCACCTAACCAGACCCAAGCTTTTGTAACAATCACTTTTAAGAAGCTAAAAGTGCAAAAGTAAGGCAAAATGATGATTGATTTAGGTTAAGGGGGGAGGGGGGATGCAAAATTTGGTATGCTGAAACATACATTTTAATTTATCAAGATAAACTGAGGTGCTGTTCTGAAACAACTAAGACTTCATATTCAACACTAAGAAAGCTTCAAATTTAATGAAATAAGATCAAAGTCAAACCCAGCATGTCCTCAATGAAGGAAAAGTAACAATATTCAGCTCTACACAGATCAGAAACAGTAAAGCATAATTTAACCTTAAAATCTAGAAAATTCAAAGTGGTTTTGCCCTCACTTTCATAACCAGTCAGAAACAAGAAATGCATATTATACCTGTCTGAAATATTTCATCAAGTCTCTCTGCCACCTTCTGTGGGAGGCCTGCCTCTATCAGTGTCTTGTAGTGTTCTGTGTGAGTTACACTGGAAGTATCCATTGGCTCTTCCTCTTCTTTTAACTGTACCGCATTACCATTCACCTGATTAGCCATTTTATTATGCTGCTGGAAAAAATTCAGGAGCTATATTACATTAAGCCAGAAATAACTAGTTTGTAGGACAATGCATGATTTATCTAAACTAATTTGTACACATGCTACTAATAACCTCTATCCAAAATGATAACCTTACACCTTTGGTGACGTACCTGACCTAAATTTGTGATAAAAGTTCTCGAAAACTATTTTAAAAATGTACATGAGGCAACAGATCTTTAAGGAACTTCATGTACACTTCAGTTAAATGAAAGCTTGAATTTACCAAAGCAATCGCTGATTAACAAAAGCAGCTGTTGGGTCCTGGTGAGCAGGTCAACAAACCACCACACAATCCTAAAAGCCTCTCACCTCTCAATTCACAGTGTTTAAAAAGTTTGGTTTAAAAACAGAATGGACACCCACAGACCACTTAATCGAGGCTTAAGTACTTTTAAATTTGCTGGCTCTGCTTCAAATACAAAGTAGGTGTGAAGCAGAGTTCCTGCTATCTCTCACCCGACATGCAGGTGGCTTGGGTTTTCTCCACCTCACTTAAAACAAACCAAAAATCCCCACAGCTTTCACACTATATTTTGTTCTACAATTCATTTTCTATTCCCATTCACAGATTTAAAAGAAAAAATGACCAAGTTTAAAAGCTAATAACAATTGTTTTAAGTCCACAAAAACAAGTGAGCTCTAGTTGAGGATCCATATTTTAAATAGAATTCATGAGTACATGTTGAGTTTTTCCTATTAGTAAAATAAAGATGTAAAAACATTTGAAGAATGGACAGCTAATTCTTTCAAATGAATTCCACAAACACTAACTAATTAGGATAAGCCTCAGACTTTTGAAACTAACCTACCAAAACCCATTCTGTATTTTCAGCTTGTATACCATGCTGAAGTGGACCAATTCCCTGGAGAGAGAGTAAATAATAAAAGCCATACAAGGCTAGTCTCTACACTATTTCAAAAATTGGGGAATTAAAATGCATTTATTTGTGGTTAAATTATAATGTGATGAAGATAACAGGCAGAGGAACAACAACACTGAAGCAAACACTGAAAGGACACGAAAGTGGATCTCAAGAAAATGCCTACTTTTCTTGAAAATTTTCAAGAAACCTAGTTAGCCATAAAGAAAACACAAATCTCCTTTAGAAAATGCACCAAGAGAACATGCGATAATCACACTTCCTGACTGCTTATCAAACACTGAAAATTCACCAGGGGCAGTTTTCTGTCTTCCAACAACTTTTCCAAGTCCACCGATATACAGCTTTAGTTCATGAAAGAGGAAGACCAAGAAAAGAAGGAGGTAACAGAACAAGGAGAAAGGAAAATGCAGGAAATGTTCATCTGAAAGTGAAGTAATACCAATGGCTTCTCAGGATAACAGAGCATGAGACTTGACAGTCTTCTAATGTCTACACAGACACAGACTGTGGTTCAACTCTGGGTAAATGTTTCTCCAGGCAAGCCTCAAATTCTAAGGAACTAGCAAAACCAGAAACATCTGAAACTGGCATGCTCGATCAAGAAACGATTATCATGTGAGATGACTATATTTACTACAACCTAGCTCCATAAAGATGCTTCCTAAAGTCCAAAATGTCTGTGAACATAGAGTTGTTTTTCTCAGGCCTACCCACCCCCGAGTACTACCTTAAGACCATCAGAACTCAAAAGTTCTCAATATTGCAAGACCCTCACAGCATTGCACCTGGGGATACTGGTTACAGAAAAGAGGCAAATTTGTAACAGAAAAGTTCAATGGATATCTGTTCAGGTGGTTTTTTATTTTTCCTAATGTGTAAAGCAAAGAGACAATCTATTAAGCACAAGATAGAAATTCTGTAATTAATTGCAAAGCTTCAAAAGTTATTACTGAAATTGGGTTAGGTTTTTCCAAGAGCTTGTAAACTTTAACCAAAAAAAAAAAAAAAGGTAAACTACTTAGACCCCAGAAAATAAAACCTTCAGATCAAGGAAAAATGTCTCTTCAAGCCAAATACCAAGTGCTCATTACAAGAGTTTTATGTCCTATGAGACCATTTAAAACTCATGTCAATTCAACACAATGCCACACAGCCAAACCATATTTCTGGATGCAGCAAATATACTATGGTGACTGGCAGTTACTTCACCTAAACAATTTTGCAAAAAAAAAAAAAAAAAAAAAAAAGTAGACACTTAACTAAGATTTAAAGGGGCTACTGGGAAATTTGGAAAAGTCTACTAGCTCCTCCCTGACTTTCTGAACATTTCTGCAAATTCCTCATGTTAAGAAACGGGCTTTTAAAGAGCTAATGAAATGATAACTAACGGTTACTCATGGCTCAGGAGTTCTGTCAAGCCCTTACTCTACAACTGACTCATGAGACAAATTCAGCCTCTTGAGAACAAGCAAAAATCTCCAACAAGTAGTGTGGAAGGACTGAACCCTTTGCCTTCGTTATTGTTTTGGCAATACGGTGACTACCGTGTAAGAAAAAGAATCGCTTCTCCGATCTGGAGCGCCTGTGACACTCTCCGATTCTCCCTGGCGCCGCGTGAAGCCTAAGTTTCACGGCCCCTCGTAGTCATTTTTTCCTTCAAATCTCGGCACGCAGCATGCAGAAGGGGGAGGAGGGCGGCTTCCCACCTACATCGGCCTCGGGACTCGCGCTCACACAAAGTTTCCTCTCTACTCCGGTCACCCCGGGACCTGCACCCCGCCCTCGGCCCACCCCACCCCCTCGGCCAGCCCCGAGAATCCACACACGCCGCTCGCGGCCGACACGCGAGCCGGGAGGCTCCGGCGGGGGCACAGCGATGGGGACTTGGGGGCTTTCGCTCCTTCCCGGGCCCGGCCGCATGGAGCGCGGGCGGAGGCGGGAAAAGCACTGCCGGCCCGGCAGGCCGCGCAGAGAGCGCGAGGCGGGCCGGACCGAGGGACGGAGCCTGGAGGGGCGGGGGAGGATGAGCGAGGGCGCGAGGCGCCGGGCAGCGCTAGGCCCCGAGGGGCGCCGCCGGACGAGGGCCGAAGCCGCCCCCAGCCCATCCCCACCCCCACCTCCCCCCAGGCCTTGGGGCGAAAACGAAACTGGGGCCAGGTCGCCGAGCCTGGGCCGGACCGAGTCGGGTCGGAGCGGGGCTCCTGGCCCCTCCCCCCGCGGGCCGGCACGAGACTCACCGGGGCAGAGCTGGGGCCGGCCGCCGGGCCCGTGAGAATCAGCGCGAGGCGCTTTGAAAACGACTAGAAATGGCGCGCGCGCCACCCCCTCCCCCCCTCATGGACCGAGACGCGATCCCGGCAGCACGCGGGGTTTCCCGGAACTGCTTCCAGGGACTCCGTGCCGCCGAGCAATCACCTCGCAAGGCTCTCTGACAGACAGCTCATTTGCCCAAGAGGAGCGAGGTGAAGCAGCCCACGCCGAGAACGTGGGAGCCAATCAGGAGAGGCATCGGCTGAGCCAATGAGGGTACGCAGCGCCACTGGCTGGGTTGCCTCCGGGGCGGGGGCAGGCACACAAAGGGGTCTGCAGTGGGAGCCTCTGGTTGTAACGAGGCTACGGGGCACCAGGCCTTAGGATGGTCGAGGCCCCTCCCTGCACTTCTGCCGCCGATTCCGACTGAAAAATCTAGGCCCGGAGTTGCGCGGCCCCCGCCAGAGCCCCGCCCCCTGCCGTCCCAGCTGGTCCCGCTCCGCCATGGCGCTCCCGCCCGGAGCCGGGGCCGCTTCGCCCGAATCCTCCTGGCATCCCAGACACGCCCATCCCCTCTTGTTCGGTTTCCTCCCCGGGGTCGTCCTGTGGCTCCAGTGAAAACACGATTTAAAGGATGAGAGACGGCTCGTCGTTTTGCTGGAAATTTTTAATCATCCCTTGGAAGGATTGGCAAGCTGCCTCTCCGTCCCTGGCTCCCTGCCACACATCCTAGGTGGCAGCTCAGACTGAGGACGGTCGTAAAGTAGGCATGACACCAGGGAAATGTGTAGCACAAGTGATGGAACCGGGTGCTTTCCCCCAGGTTTGGAGCTGATTCATATTCATAAAGTGGAAAGGGTAGATCCGTCTAAGGAGCCCGAAGACGGTAATGCAAGAGCCGGTAATTCCCCAGAGAGACTGCCGTGATTCTCCAGGCTGTGCCTCCCTCTCACCTACTGATGGTTGGCGGTCTTTGCCGTGGTCCACACTCCCTCATCCCACAGAAAGTGACTTCGGGAGAGCCAGCTGGCTCTTATGCTTCCCTCCCAATCCCAGCCTCCAACTGCCCACCCTTTTAAGGGCATGGGGAAAATCAAGCTGTCTGCAGGATCTCCAGATGGACTTGAGCGTCGAGTTTCTTAGACCCTATACACCAAACTTTAATTATTGTTAATGTATTGGTTTGAATTTCTTCCTCAAAAAATGTATTGAGCCAAGATTGTCAGCGCACACCTGTAATCTCAACACTGCGAGCCTGAGGCATGAGAATCACAAATTCAAGCTCAGCCTACTTAGCAACATAGCAACATGCTGTCTCAATTTGGGGCGGGGGTGGGGTGGGGTGGGGGGGTCATGTGCCCTCCCTCTGTCCTCCAAGCGGGTGCTGAACTCACTATATAGTGCAGGCTGATCTTGGACTCAAGGCAGACCTCCTGCCTCAGCCTCCCAAGTGCTGGGATTACAGGTGGATGGCATCACTCCTGTTTTATGTGGTGCTGGAGCATCGAGTTTAGGGCCTTGCCACTATGCCATTCGTAATCAATAAATCTGTGTTCTTTATAAATTATCCAGTCTCAGATATTCTGTCATAACAATACAAAATAGGCTTGAGACATCTACTGTGTATCCAGTACCAAGCTAAATCTCTGGGTGGTGTTATATGTAAGGGTGAAATTTATGGATATTTTAGGGGTTGGCGCTATACCTCAGTTCAGAGTGTGTACTTAGCATGCAGTAACCCCTGTGCTAAATGCTGTAATTAAAACAATTTTGCTGCACGGTGTGGGGCACATGCCGGTAATCTAGCAGTCAGGAGGCAGAGGCAGGAGGATCACAAGTTTTTGAGAACAACCTGGGCTGCACAGCAAGTTCAAGACTAGCCTGGACTATATGAAGAGATTATATGTAGGGGGAAAAAAATCCTCTAATCCTTATACCCAGGGCACTCTATGTTCTGGGGTGAAACTTTTTTTTTTTTGAGACAGGATCTTATTCTGCAATCCAGGCTGGCCTGAAACTCATGGCAATCCTCCTGCCTCAATCTCCTTAGTGCTGGTATTGCTGGCATGTGCCACCACACCTAGTCTATGTGGTTAAAATTTTTCTTTCTCTCTTTCTTTCCTTTTTTGAGACAGAATTTCATCCTGTAGTCCAGGCTAGTCTTGAATTCATTATGGAGCCACGACAACTTCAAACTCTTGCTAATCTTCCTGCCTCAGCCTCCTGTGCATCATCACACCCAGCTTATGTAGTGCTGGGGAATTGAACCCAGGGCCTCATGTTTTTTAACCACTGTGTTATTCCTCTAGTCCTCTGGGTTAAAATTTCAAGTGTTCTGCCATGTAGTCCTACAAGTATATTCTACTATTGCAGACCGTGTATGTGCACATGCACTTGGGGTGTGTGTGTGTGTGTGTGTGTGTGTGTGTGTGTGTGTGTTGTTACTTGGTACACACTGTACTGCATCCCCAGCCCATTTTTTATTTTTGATTTCAAGACAAAGTCTTACAAAGTTGCTAGGTTGCTGGGTTCAAATTTACAATCCTGCCTCAGCTTCCCAGAATACTGGCTTTACAGGTTTGCGGCCATAGGGCCTGGCTCAGACCCTACATCTTGATCCTCCTGCTTCCGACTTGGATTAGCTGGGATTAGAAGCATGTCCGACTGTGCTCAGCCACTAAACTAGGTCTCAATTAGAATGCCTGTTGGCAGGTTTGTCATTTGTAAAAGGTACCTATTTTCACTAGTCAAAAAATAAAAATAAAAATAAAAACAGGGTTGGGGGAATAGCGCAGCAGGTCAAAGTGCTTGCCTAGCAATTTCAAGGCTTTGAGTTTGATTCCCCTGCACCACATAAACTGGGTGTGTGGTAGCACACACCTTTCATCCTAACACTTGGGAAGCTGAGGCAGGAGAAATGCTGTGTGTTTGAGGACCAGCCTGGGCTACAGAGAGAGACCTTGTCTCAAAAATAAAGAAGGCACAGTGGCTCATATCTGTAACCTAGAACTATAGTAAGCTGAAGCAGGAGGATCACAAGTTCAAGGACAGCCTGGCTTACATACAGAGCTTATCTTAAAAAGATGAACACAGACAAAAAAGGAAAGAAATTTAAAGTTATGTTTGAGAAGTAATCTGCTGAATTAGTTAGGAAATACTACTGTACATAAAGTCCAGTGTCAACTATAACACTAGGTAAGAACATTTTTCTCCTGTGGTTTGTAAATTGGCCTCAAATGCAATCGGAACTTGTTTTGAGAAAGAAGAGGCAGGAGCTTCTCCTCACCTGTGAATTCACTTCCCACGGCCCTGGTTATCCATGGTCAATTGCAGTCCAAAAATATTACAGAAAATAAACATTTTATAAGTTTTAAATAACTTTCTTCTGAGACAGTCTTGCTTTGCAATCCAAGCTGGCTATGAGCTCACTATGGAGCCCAGGCTGGACTTGAACTCAGGGCAATCTTCCTGCCTCAGCCTCCTGAGTGCTGGGATCACTCATGTGCGTCACCACACCCCGTTTTATATGGTGCTGGGGAATTGAACTCAAGTCCTGGAGCTTGCTAAGCAAGCCCTTTAACAGCTGAGCTATTCCTCCAGCCCTGCTTTCAAATAACTTTTGTCACAGTATAATTGTTCTATTTTGTTATGGTCTATTGTTAACCTTTTTTTTTAGTTGCCATAAATAAGAAATTTACTTGTTTTTAAAGAATCCGAATGCTGGCATTGTCCAGAAAATTTGACAGAATTATAATTGCTATAAAGTTATTGCTACAAACCGCTGAAACTTGTTCACAGAAACATTTTGACTTGCATTCATGCTTTATACCCCCGCATTTATATTCAAAATCCACTTGCAAATGAAAATGGAAAAACTGCCAATACTGATTTCTGTCCCTATCTTTCCACTGGCAGTCATATACTTAGGTACCTTCTGACCCCATGGGGGAAAAAATCTGACGTTCAGAACTACCAATAACAAGAAGAGAAAAACATTTTTAGAAAGAGTGAAATGTTTCCCATTATAGTAGATTCTTAAGCGCGTTCTCCACCTGCGCAGCGCGCAAGCCGGATGTCTCTCGGCATAACTGTTCCCCGTTTGGCACGGACAGCACACAGGCTGGCATCTTCGGACAGGCCAACCGGAGCGGCCTCCCTTGCCTCCTGCAAAGCACCGATAGTTGCGCACTGGAAGCGCAGATCTGTTTTACAAGTCCTGAGCAATTTCTCGCACCAGACGCTGGAAAGGCAGTTTGCGGATCAGAAGTTCAAAGGACTTCTGGCAGCGTCTGATTTCACGGAGGGCCCCAGCACCAGGCCTGGGACGATGAAGCTTCTTCACCCGTCCAGTAAACGGCGCCCTCTGGCGAGCGGCTTTTGTAGCTGGTGGTTTCCTGGGCGCTTTACCACCGGGGGATCTGCTGCGGGCGGTCGCTTTCTGGAGCCGCGATGTGAGGATTTCCTCACTTACCGCCTGTCTCCTTCAGCTGGAGCTCGGCGAAAGAGAGGGGGCGGCTGTGAACACAATTACTGTTAATCTTTCACGCTGCCTTTTCTTTTTCTTCAGTGGTGTTGTTAGGGATCGAGCCTAGGGTCTTCATCCCAGTTGCATCCCAGCCCATTTTTACTTTTGATTTATTGCTTAGGCGGAGCTTGAACTTGTAGTTCTTCTGTCTGTCCCCCCAAAAAAGAAAAACAAAAACACGTGTCTTTCTTTTGTTGGTTTGTTTTGAATGAATTGAAGACAGAATCTCGCTCTCTAGTCCAGGCTGGTCCTGAACTCATTGCAATCCTCCTGTTTCAGCCTCCCAAGTGTTGGGATTACAGACATGCGGTACCACACCCGGTTTACCCAGTGCTGGGGAATCAAACCCAGGGCCTTGACACTGGCTGAGCAAATGCCCTAACCATTAAGCTACAGCCCCAGTCTCAAGTCTCAACCTTGGAAAGCCTAGAGCAGCTCCAGGTTCAATCTCCGGTACCTCGTATACCACACAATACCTCTGCCGTACCTGGTGATGCTGGCCTATGATCCCAGCAGCCCGGGAGGGTGAGGCAGGAGGATCCTAGGTTGGAGCCCAACCTGGGCCACTTAGCGAAAGGGAGAAAGAAAGAAAAAGAAAGACGCTGGAAGAATGGCTCACAGTTAAAGCACTTGCCTGTCAAGCGCTAAGTACTTGAGTTCGATTCCCCAGCACCACATAAATCAGGCATTGTGGTGCATGCCTGTAATCCCAGCACTCACTCGGGAGGCTGAGACATGAGGGTTGCCGTGAGTCCAAGGCCAGCCTGGGCTCCATAGCGAGTTCAGGACCAGCCTGGGCTGCAGAGTGAGACCCTGTCTTAAAAAAAAAAAAAAAAAAAGAGGGAAGGAAATGAAGCTTTCAGGCTTTGTATTGTCAAATCCAGATTAAGAGTGCTGAACACTTGGTCACCCGCTCTTCCATTCAGCAACAATGGAATTCCCTGGCATTTACTCAGTGCACCCACTCACTGACTCCGAGCTCTACAGCCATGTTAAAGACACAGGCACATAAATTCCAGAAATCACATTCTACCAGACTTGTATGGAACTCCTTTGAATTCTAATTGTAAAGCTTCCCTAGGGGCAGGCAAAAGAACCATATGCACAAATCTTTTATGGGGCATTACTGTAAGACTTTAACTAAGTAGAATCCTACAATATTATTGTCTATATTCAAATACACAAGCTAAATATACAATTCCACAAACCAGATTCTACAGGGATTGTGAGTCCTATTCTCAACATCATGTGGAGTGACGACAGCATTCACTATAAATTGAATGTTTTAGAAATTCAACAAAACAGTAAGAAATGGTTAAAAATAGACTGTGTGGAATCAAACTCTCATGAAGTTAAAATATCTTAGAGAGAGAAAAAATGCCCTCTAATCATCATTAATAGTAACCATAATACTTAGAATATTTCCATGTAGAGTTCCAAGTACCAAATCTCAAATCTCACTAGATTTTTTTTTTTTTTGAGACAGGGTCTCACTCTGTAGCCCAGGCTGGTCCTGAACTCACTATTGAGCCCAGGCTAGCCTCCAACTCACAGCAATCCTCCTGCCTCAACCTCCCGAGTGCTAGGGTTCACAGGCATGTGTCACCACTCCCAGCTTATGCAGTGCCGGGGAACTGAACCCAGGACCTTGTGCTGGCTAGGCAAGCGCTTTAACCACAGTGCTATTCCTCCAACCCCACTAGACATCTTTGCTCTACGTGGATATCTTGACATTGGAACATCCTTTCCTTGCGACTCTCCTCTCCTGGTCCTTCTCTGTCTCTGTAGCGCTTCCTTCCATGTCCTCCACCTGCCTGTCGCTGTCCGTTGGTGACCCAGGACCCCAAGGTCATCTCTCTCCTCCCATCGCCACACTAGCTATTCCCTTTCTTCATTTACCTACAGCATCACTTCTGCTCCTCTGCTCCGAGCCGAGATTTTTAAATGCACTGGGTAGGTGGTTAGCTGGAACAGAGCTCCTCACACTCAGCAATGACAGAAGAATCCTCAACAACTAGGCGTCAAAGATGATTTGGGGGCCTGGGGAAATATCTCACTGGTGAGAGCGCTCACCCAACATGCACAAGACCCTAGGTTTGATTGCCCAGCACCACGAAAAAATTAGCCAGGTGTGGTGGTGCAAGCCTGTAATCCCAACACTCTGGGAGGCTGAAGCAGAATTGCAAGTTTTGGTTCAGCCTGAGCAGCTTAGGGACTTAGTGAGACCCCTGCTTCAAAATAAAAATAGAAAAAGGGCTGGGGATGTAGCTTAGTGCAAAGGTTGTGGGTTTAATCCCCGGTAGAGAGAAGAGCCACAATCTGCTGGTACTAAACTCATTAGGTAGCCTGGGGTGACCCTGAACTCATGGCAAGCAATCCTCCTGCCTCAACCTCTCAGTGCTGGGATTACAGGTATTGGAGATTTGAACTCAGGTCCTTGGCTTGCTAGGCAAGCACTCTAACTTCTGTGCTTTTCCTCCAGCTCATGAACCTAATTTTCTATCAAACACAGGAGTTTAAATATTTAATATCTCATTGCTTTTCTAATATGAAAAACCCAAAGTATAAATAAATAAAAGAGAGGGGCTGGAGGAATGGTTCAGCGGTTAAAGAGCTTGAGCAAGCGCTAAGTCAAGTGCTAAGTACCCGAGTTCGATTCCCCAGCACCACATAAGCTGGGCGTGGTGGTGCACGCCTGTAATCCCAGCACTTGGGAGGCTGAGGCAGGAGGATTGCCGTAAGTCCAAGGCCAGCCTGGGCTCCATAGTGAATTCAGGCCAGCCTGGGCTGCAGAGTGAGACCCTGTCTCAAAAAAACAAAAATAAATAAATAAATAAATAAATAAGATAGAAAAAGAAGAGTTATGTAGCAAACAGGGAGGTAGATTTTGTAGAAGAGGTAGGGACACATAGGAGGGAGCAGATGGGAAGGGGGAAGGGAAGTTAAAAAAATAAAGATTCAGTATATACAGGCATCAATTTTTCAATTTGAATGTAATTATTATGTAGTATGTAGTAAGTACTTACTAATAGAGTAATTTTAGACAAGAAAGGAACAGAAAGCTATGCCTATCAGCACAGGCCAGTAATCCCAACAGTCAGGTAAGCTGAGACGGGGGATCTCAATTTTGAGCCAAGTCTGGTCAATTTAGCAATTTAATGAGACCTTGTCCCAAAATCAAAACCGAACATTGGGGTTGAGATGGAGGTCGGTGTGAAGGCTCTGGGCTCAGTCTCATTAACACATACACACACGCACGTACACATGTACACACACAAAATATTTAGATGATACAGACAGGACCATATGACTAATCGTGCAGTTGGTATTCACTACTGAGCAGGAGGGTTGCTAAGGAACAGGATTTAAGGAAGATGTGCACATCTCCATCTTGGATCACTAAGCAATGACAGTGACTGAGGACACCGAGGACACGTAGAGAGGCAGGTGGGAGTGACAGGGGGAAGGGCGAGTTGGGGGTGGGAGTTGATCTCAAGGTGCCTTGATGGGCCTGTCAGGAACTGTCCAGAAGGCACTGCAGGGACTGCTGACATTCAAAGTGAGATTTTTGGGGTTATCAGACTGAATTAGTATCAAAGGGAGAAAAAAAAAGCAAAACCACCTTTGGAGATGCTGAAAATGATCAAACTTTAACAGCAAAAGCATTAGGAATAATGATACAATAGGATTTCCCTCAAACCGTTTTAGTTCAGTACAGGATTATACCTTTATAAATTTCATTTTTTGGTGGTGATGGTGGTGATGTGTGCATGTGTTACTGGAAATTGAATCCAAGGCCTTCACAGTGATACACATGCCTAACTTTCCTCCTTATCCCCTTTTTAAGAGACAGGTTCTCTTAAATTGCTAAATAATCCAGGCTGGCCTCAAACCTCAGTACCCCTGACCCTCCACCCACCAGAGTTCTGAAATTATAGTCATTCACTATCATGGCAGGCTTTATTTTTTTCCTTCAAGGATCTCAATGTGTAGTGTGTGGAGCCCAGGCCCTTCATACTGAACTTTATCTCCAGCCTATATTCTATTATTTATATTTACTTTTATTTTTAATTAATTGATATTTTTGAGACAGGGTCTCTTTCTGCAGCCCACGTTGGTCCTGAACTCACTATGGAGCCCAGGCTGGCCTTGGACTCACAGCAATCCTCCTGCCTCAGCCTCCCAGTGCTAGGATTACTGGTGTGCACCACCATGCCCAGCCTATGTGGTGCTGGGGAATCGAACTTGGGTACTTAGAGCTTGACAACACTTGCGAGGCAAGCGCTTTAACCGCTGAGCCATTCTTCCAGCCACCCTCCCCCCCTTTTTGAGACAAGTGTTTACTAAAGCTCAAACTTTAGATCCTCTTGCCTCAGCCTCCCAGAGTGCTGGAATTACAGTTCTGTGCCACCAGGCTTGTTTAACAAGTGCTTTTCAATTTATAATAGCCACATTTTAGAAGCCCATATGCCCAACTACGGATGACTGGAAAAGGAAAGATGTGGTAAATACACACAGTGGAACACTGCTCTGGCATAAGGAATGACAAATTTGAGTCATCTGTAGGAAAACAGATAAACCTTGAGATCATGATGCTCAGCGAAATGAATCAGAACCAGAAAGTAAAATATCATATGATTTCTCTGATATGAGGAAACCAAACCATATTTTTAAAAAGTAAGTGATATGGAAGAAAATAAGAAGATGGACTTTGTGGAGAGGGAAAGGGAAAGTGGAAGGGGTGAGAGGGTGGGAAGGGGAAGGGGATGCGACCTGTTTTTTTTTTTTTTTTAAGTGCTTTCTAAGGATTCATTTGCCCCAGGGAGGAAGAACCCCTTTGAAGCCACAGGAACTTCTGAATCCCTCAGGCACCATTTCACAAGTGATGGGTTCAGCACATTGAGTGGAGTGCTAATGGCCTGAAAATACAGCTCTAATCTAAGGCGGTCCACTGACAGGAAAATGTTTTGTCCAAATTACACTGGAGAGCATGAATACATCAAACACCCTTCAGGGGAGGCTCTTCAACTTCACTTCAATGAATTAACCTTTTCGCGTGTGTGTGTGTGTGTGTGTGTGTGTGTGTGTTTTGGTTTTTCTATGGCTGGAACCAAGGGACCTTCTTGCTGAGCTATACTTTTTTTAACACACAGCAATCCTCCTGCCTCAGCCTCCTGAATGCTGTGATTACAGGAGTATGCCACCACATCTGGCTTTTGCGGTCCTAGGGAATCAAGCTCACAGCCTTGTGCTTGCTAGGCAAGTACTCTAACCACTGTACTATTCCTCTAGCCCCAGGACCACAGGCTGAAGCACAGTCTGGGCAATTCAGCAAGACTGTGTCTCAAAAAAAAAAAAAAAAAAGTACTCATCTAGGGCCACAGGTTTAATTTCTAGTACTGTGAGAAAAAAAAAAAGCATCCAAAAGTTTAGGAGTCACCCATCCATGTCATTTTTGCCACCATGGTGCTCCTGTGTGACCTCCTAGGAACTGTCTGGGTTTCTGCATCTTCTCAAAGATGGCAATATCCATACACTTAAGACACGGTACTCCCAAGTTCCTGCAAAAACATGTAAATACCTGTACAAAAAAAATCAAAGACAGTCATGCCCAAGTTTTAATGAGTCTGATGAAAAGCCCTTGTATGAATTGGTGCTGTATTACTAAAATAATTCTCAGTTGTTTTGATTTTTTAAATTATAGTTTTTAATTACAGAATACGGTTAGGGTAATACAGAAGTAGACAGACACCAGGACAACTGTGACCGACACCATAGGAAAACTCCTCTGCAGACTGACTTGTTCATTTGCTCTCCGTAGCCAGAGAAAAGAGGCACAGAGCACTTGGGAGAGGCGCAGAAGTGGCCCGGGCCTCGGGAGCAGGAGGCCGGGAGAGGCCTGAACAGAGAGCCTCTGATGCATGGCTCCCACAAGCATCCCCGTGAGCAAAGAGGTGGCACTCAGCAGGGAGGAAGTAATACCACAGCTGGTGTGGACTGTGCCCTTCCAACGTCCCAGCCGGAATGCACACGTCGGGAGAGACAGCTGGCCATGCAAAAACCTTTTCCTGAGCCCTTCACCTCCAAGCAGCACAAAGCAGCAACAGGAATAGGTTGGGCAGGGCAACAAGAGCAGCAGAGGGCAAGGCGGCGCCATACAACAGGTCACAGAGGTGCCGTCTTGTAGGGCCACGCCCACACTAACCCTCCAGTGGCTGGAAGAAGCAGCAGGAGAATGCTGAAGTCCACTAAAACCACCAGCAACACCGAGACAGAGAGGACATCTTTGAGTTTAGTTACCGATAATATGTTACCAACAGTTCCAATATGAAAATCCACAGTTGGCTAGAAAAACATGCTCCCTACCACCATGTTCATAGTTAAACAGGAGTTACAACTTGAGGGAATGCCCCCGCAGTGTTTTTCATTATTTACTTTTGAGGTTATGTCATTTGCAAGTGACACAGTCCCACAGGGCCTTGGGTCACAATTACTTGATACACCACACAAGAGCGACCACCAGCTCCTATAACAGCAAATTCCAAAGAGCTAGGAAGAAGTTTTCAAGTGTTACAACATTCACAATAAAGCCCAGTAGAGATACATCTGGGCTGTTCTTAAAAGAAACTTCTATTTCAGTCCCAGCTCCTCACCACCCATTCCCTGACATCCCACACGAATGGATCAGCACCAACACTTGGGGTCTTAGTTCCCACTAGGGTGGAGAACAGAAGAACTGACACTGCTGACCTGAGACTGGGCCAACTTATATTTTAGCCACCTATGACTGTAGGCTGGGAGGACAGACAACCTGGGTCCCACCTCGGTTTGTTAATTCCTTCTGATGAGGCCAATGAGCATTTGATTGCCACAGAATATAATCCAGTCTGACAACAGGACAGCCAGTGTGTCTGTCCAGTCATCAACATTCACAACCATTGGACACATACAAACAAGTGCTTAGTTCTGTACAAAGGCAAATCTTATTGAAGAGTGAGCATTTGAGAACTAGTGTTTAAATTTTTTCCATAACAGATGGAAAGAAAAGGACAGTTCTACCATTGGAGTTACGCCAGTTAGTTCTGTCACATGATCCACATTACCCAAAAGCATGCTCACTCTTTGTGATTCAGTTTCTGCTACTGGAAAAACCAAAGAAATACACAGTTCACTGTAGATACACATGCCCTCACGCAAGCTAAGTGAAACACGGAGATGTGGTCCTATCAAGCCCTAGAGCTAGCAGTAGAGGGAACATCAAGGTTAGAGAACAAACACTGAAATGAGCTATGCCCCTTAGGAAAGGACTGTGGTTTCTTCTCCAAAGGGGTCAGTTCCATTTGTTCCTTTCACCCCAATACCACTTACAGTTCTATCTTGCCTTGAAGATATTTTCCTATCAGTGAGTCCCAAAGAAAACTCATAACCCTGATTAATGGCAAGAACTGCAGTGGGCATCTCTCGCTAAAGTCACCGCCATTGATGGGTCCTCGGTCCTTAAACCTGTGCCTCATTTTCCTTTCACACTGTCTTCAGTTAGCTTTCACAAAGAGGCAAGTTTTAAAGCAGTGAATTAGAAACAAGGAGAAGGAGAAAAGTTACGATCGTTGCGTTCATCATGCAGAATCCTGCTCTCAGGAAGATGGACAGATAAAAATGTGTGAGCAGCTCAAGAAAGAAGCCCTTTGGAGCAGAAGTGCATGTGCCCAACTACTATGGTGTCAGAACAAGTGTGCCAACTTGGGCCAAGTCTTGGTGCCGTTTCCTAAAGCAGCTGCCACCATCTTATTACAGTTTCCCCAATAGTTTTTTGGGCCAAGGATGAGAGAGAAGGAAAAAAAAAAGCCTTTAAAGATTTACTTCATTTCCAGGCCTGAGTATTCACCAGCCTTTGTCTCCTGGTTTTCAGCTTTCCAACTACTTCTGAGGCTGATTTTATTGAAGTAATCCACTAAGAGTGAGTGAATAATAACCATTTTGGTGGAGGTGGGTCAAAATTTCAAAGGGGCTGTCTCATTTGAGGCCCACAATGAGGAAAGTTTACCAGGATAAAGCAAGCTCCATTATAAGGGAGAACACTGATATTGAATAAAATTATACCTTTCAGTGAATCACTTCTAGTCCTGATAACGACAAAATTTAGTCAGTATGAACTCTCTTATGTTTAATAAGAGCTGAGCTCCGGCTGAAACTCTTCTCACACTCGGTACATTCGTAAGGCTTCTCTCCCGTGTGGACCCTTTGGTGCGTGATGAGGTTGGAGCTCTGCGTAAACCCTTTCCCACATTGCACACACTCGTAGGGCTTCTCTCCTGTGTGGGTCCTCTGGTGTTTAATTAGATCTGACCTTTCGCCAAAGCTTCGCCAACACTCATTACATTCGTAGGGCTTCTCCCCTGTGTGGATTTTCTGGTGTGTGATGAGATGTGAGCTCCGGCTGAAGCTTTTCCCACAGGCATTGCACTCATATGGCTTCTCTCCAGTGTGGGTCCTCTGGTGCTGAACCAGATGCGAGATGCGGCTGAAGTTCTCCCCACACTCGTTACAGTGGTACGGCTTTTCCCCCGTGTGGGCTCTGCGGTGCCGCACCAGGTCGGAGTTCTGACTGAAGTTCTTCCCACACTCATCGCACTTGTAGGGCCTTTCACCTGTGTGCACGCGGTAGTGCTTGATGAGATCGGATCGCTCACTGAAGCCCCGGCCGCATTCATTACACTCGTAAGGTTTCTCACCCGTGTGTGTCCTCTGGTGCTGGGCCAGGTGAGAGCTCCGGCTGAAGCTTTTCCCACACTCCTCACACTCATAGGGTTTCTCCCCACTGTGGGTCCTTTGGTGCTGGATGAGGTGGGAGAGCCGGCAGAAACTTTTCCCGCACTCATTACACTTGTGAGGCTTCTCACCAGTGTGGATCGTCTGGTGCTGGATGAGGTGAGAACTCCTCCCAAAACTCTTCCCACACTCATTGCAGTCATACGGCCTCTCCCCAGTGTGTGTTCTCTGATGCTGAATGAGGTGGGAGCTGCGACTAAAACCCTTTCCGCATTCGTAACACTTGTAGGGTCTGTCTCCCGTGTGGGTTTTCTGGTGCCTATTAAGGTCTGAGATCTGACTGAAGGCCTTTCCACAATGAGAACATATATGGTATCTGATGCTTGTGTGAACATCTTTGTGGACCAGCAGATCGGTGACTTGCTGGAGAGGATAGCTTACCCACTCTGCAGCTGTCAAATCCCCCCACTGTCTTTCTGACCTATCCCCACTTTCAAAGGTCTCTTCGCTTTCAGGATTTTCTTCAACACTCTCGATAGGTCTTTCAGATGTGCTCCTGAATTCCACATCTTCACTAGTCTCTTGCTTTGGGTTCACTTCATTCTCATTCCTGATTTCAAAATCTATAATAAAGAATAAATAATAATGAGTCTGGTGAATGCATAAACAATTATCTACTGTTTGCCAGGTATTATACTGATTTCCTATTTATTTACTTATTTGTTGATTTATTTTTTGGTGCAAAGAATTGGTCCCAGCACCTTGTGTGTGCTAGCAAGCACTCTTACCACTGAGTTAAATACCTTGTCCTACACTTAGGTCTTTATGTGAATTACTTCATTCCTGGTCTCAGCTATGGTTTTTGTTTTTGTTTTTTTTTGTTTTTTTTTTTTTTGAGGGTCTTGCTCTATAGCCCAGGCTGGTCCTGACTTCACTAGTATAGCTCAGTCTAGCCTTGGACTCATAGCAATCCTTCTGCCTCAGTCTCCCGAGCGCTGGGATCACAGGTGTGCACTGACATACTTGGCTGTGCGGCAGTGGGGAATCAAGTTCAGGGCATTGAGCTTACTAGGTAAGCACTCCAAAGGGTATGCCATTCCTTCAGCCCTGATCTCAGCTACCTTGAAGTCAGGTATAGTGATGTTTACTTTATAAAAGAGAAATCCATAACCAGACAAATGGTTAAGACAAGTGACTTGCCCAAGATCAGTAATTCAAATTCAGGCCTGTCTGAAAAAAAGAAATGTTCTATATTATTATAGTTAATGGTTCTTTAAGAAGACTGTACAGGGCTGGATGAATAGCATAGCAGCTGGTGTGTTTGCTTAGCAAGTGCAAGTCCCCAAGTTCAATTCTCTAGCACCACTTAAGCCGGCTGTGGTGGTGCATGCTTATAATCCCAGCACTCAGGAGGCTGAGACAGGAGGATTACTGTGAGTCTGAAGTCAGCATAGGCTACATAGTGAGTTTACAATAAGCCTGGACTATCACGGCAAGACCCTGTCTCAAAAAGGGGGACAGGGCTGGAAGAATGGCTCAGTGGTTAAAGTGCTTGCCTTGCAAGTGCTAAGTACCCAAGTTTGATTCCCCAGAACCATATAAACCAGAACCATATAAACTGGGTGGTGCACACCTGTAATCCCAGCACTTGGGAGGCCAAGACAGGAGGACTGTAGTGAGTCCCAAGGCCAGCCTGGGCTCCGTAGTGAATTCAGGACCAGCCTGGACCACAGAGCACGACCCTGTCTCAAAAAAATAAAAACAAAAACAAAACTGACTGTATAGGCTAGCCCCAGTAGTGTGGGGCTATTCTCCCATTACTTCAGGCTCAGTACTGCAGGAGGCTAAGGCAGGAGGATCACAAGTTTGGGCCCAGGGAACTGGGGGCATACTTCAGTAGTTAAAGCACTTCCCTAGCTAGTATAATGCCCTGAGTTCAATTCCTCAGCACTATATAAGCCAGGTGTGGTGGTGCCTGCTTGTAATCCCAGCACTTGGGAGGATGCGGCAGGAGGATTGCCATGAGTTCAAAATCAGTCTGTGCTCCATAGTGAGTTCAGGATTATCCTGAATTACAGAGTGGGACCCTGTCTCAAAAAAAAAGTTTGAGCTCAGCATGGGCAACTTTGCAAGACACTATTCAAAATCGAAACTAAAATCGGACTGGGGATGTAGCACAGTGAGGTTAGTGTGAAGGACCTCTGCTTGATCCCAGTACCACAAAAGAAAGAAGGGGAGGAGAAGAGAAGGGAAGAGAAGGCAAGGGAGGAAAGGGGAGGGGAAGGAAATTCTATAGGGGCTAGGCATGATGGTATATGCCAATAAGCCCAGCAGAAGGACTGCAAGTTTGAGAGTTTGAGGCCCCCCTAGAGTACACAGCAAGACCCTGTTTCAAAAAAAAAAACAAAAACAAAAACAAAAACAAAAAACCATTCTGGGAGGTGAGTCAGGAGGATAGTTCAAGCCTAGCCTGGACAATTTAGTGACTTAAGGAGACCCTGTCTCAAAATAAAAAAAAAATTTTAAACCATGAAGGGAGGGGCATGGGATATAGCTCAAGGTCAGTGTTCTGGGTTCAATTTTCAGTACCTTCCCCCAAGATGCAGTAGGTGTGGTGGTACAAGTAGCTCAACCCACACAAAGTACACAATTTAGCAAGATCCTGTCTTAACATAAAAAGTACAAAAAAATCCCTCCTAAGAGCCTAGATTGTGTGTGTATGTGTATTGTTGGGGAGAGAACCACTCTTGCTAAGTTGCCCAGGCTGGCTTTCAACTTGTGGTCCTCCTGCCTCAGTCTCCCAGAGTGATAGGATTACAGGAATGTGTCATCATACCCAGCTCCATTACTTTTTGGTTCTTTTTTGACTCCTCCTCCTCCCCCCACCCCCTCCCCCTCCTCCTCTTCGTCCTCCTCCTCCTCCTCCTCCTCCTCCTCCTTCTCCTTCTATTAGGGATTGAACCCAGGGCCTTTCCTACCAGGCCTGGTTAAGATAGTGTATGTGTATGTGTATTTTGTTTGACTTGTCAAGAGTTCATAATTACCATCATGCGATATTTACTAAGAATCTACTCTCTTGGTATGGAGAGGATTTTTAGCTGTGTCACAGCTTAGTTGATAGAAAACCTGACTGTTGGATGTCACTTTCCAGTGATCTTTTAGTGAACATAGGTATAAGCAAGCTGGAGAAGCCAAAGATGCTTCACTTAGAATATTCTGATTGTGTGTGTGTGTGTGTGTGTGTGTGTGTGTGTGTGTGTGTGTGTGTGTGTGTGTGTTACTGAGGATGGAACCAAGAGCCTTCACACTGAGCTACATCCTCAGCCCCTTTTCATTTTCATTTTGAGACATGGTTTCTCTAAATCATAAGCTCCCCAGGCTGGGCTTGAACTTGGGTCTTTCTGCCTCAGCTTCCAAGTGTGCTGGGATTACAGTTCTGCACCACCAGGCCAAGCTGGCTCAGAATATTCTCTCTCTCTCTCTCTCTCTCTCTCTCTCTCTCTCTCTCTCTCTCTCTCTCTCTGTGTGTGTGTGTGTGGGTGGGTGTGTGCGCGCACCACCAGGCCAGGCCAGCTCAGAGTATTTTCTCTCTCTTTCTGTATGTATGGTGCTGGAAACTATAATCAAAGCCTCACATCTGCATGTGTGTGTGCCGGAGACTATAACCAGAGCCTTACATACGCTAAGCATGCACTTTATCAATGAA